>JAVQJF010064679.1:0-23152 GCA_036023855.1 Gadopsis marmoratus | reverse complement strand
AAACTGTGAACATGATGAGTTTAACAGTTTCACTGTTGGAAATGTGAATAGTATATAAGAAAGCAAGTGAAAAGAGCCACATCATCAAAATGAAATATGGTAAATGAACATTAATGTTTCCATGTTTAATGCCCAATAGAATAACCCACATGAATGGAAATAAATATACTAAATTAGGGTCTAAACACTTATCACTCACTCTTCTGAAGGCAATCTAGATTAGTTTCATGACTGTGAAAACAGTGATGTAATGGAGAATAAATCCAGTCATGTTGTAATTTTAAGTGTCTTCTGGTGAAAAAACATTACATTTATGAAAATGACAGTGAGAAACATTGTTTGATTGCTTTATAATGACCTACTTGGGATAATGTTTGGTCGTTATTTATCAACCAATGGGTGGCGTGTAAGTCAGCAAAACTATCAGGGAAGCTATTTTTCTCAAGAGCTGTTGCAATAAATGTGATCATCCATAAAGTGTCGTAAAACACATGACTGCATTAACTTGTGGCTTGCACGTGCATGACTAGAACAAGGGGTTAGTGCCATATTGTCTAAAACAGAGGCTCAGCTTGAAAACTTTGAAATCTCACTGAAGAGGTTCAGTGTGTGAGCAGATGTCTGCCTGTGTGATAACAGAAGCCTGAAGATTACAGTCTGCCAGATCACAGACTGGTACAGAGGCTCCACAAGGTCGTCTGGTGGAAACATTGTTGTGCAGGTGGGCATACTTTATTGCAGAGAGGCTGCTCTGGTAGGATTCAGTCTCAAACATCTACTTTGTCCTGAAAGAAACCAAACAAGCACAAAATTTGACTCACCAGTCACTCAGAATGAAACCGGACATGTGACTTGAAACATAACTAAAACGTTAAGGATGCATGTGTTCAAAAGTAGCTCTGTTTTCACTGTGTGGTTCCGCAATGCGTGGAAAAAAACCCAAAACTAATTGCACTGTGCAGAGGAGTCAAAAAACTGACTATCTTTGCATTGCAATACTTATGATTGGTTTTACTGTATACTGGCTGCAGTACTAATGCAGGAAACATACACAGTAAAATACAATACAAATTCTAAAAGTAGCACCGTCCACGTGGTCAATTTCACTTTTAAAACAACTAAAAATACACGTTAATCGGGTAAACCAAAAACAGCCCTCTTTTGGTGGGGTGTGATGGTGATACCAACAAATATGATCCAGGAATCCAGTTTGATAATAGATCCGTGAGTAAGGCTTATCAGACACCGAAACACAGAGGTTTTATAACGCTATAAGACAGTAATTTACACCTCTAGAAAGACATTGTGACAGTCATTTTCTCTGCGGTCGTGACAAAGGCCAGAAATATGGCGTTCATCTTGTAAAGCATTCGACCAGGAAGGTGTGTCCGTGCACACACCCCGCAAGGTGCTAGGATATATGCAAAAAAGACGAGCCAGGCGTAATGTTTTGGGCTAACGTGGATCTGAAACTGCCTAAGGAGCTAATGTTTAATCTAGTGAAAATAGATAATCAAGTTCCTGATTTACAACTTCGAGGCAGCAGGTTAAAAAACGTTCAGTGCCGATTCATTTCATAACAATTAAGCTGGCAGGGAAGTGGTGTACATTGCATCAGTCATCCAATGTCCAGCCAGAAAACAAAAGAGGACACACTTTGACTAAATGATTTCTTGTAAAAATGAAGGAGGGTAATGAAAAGAAAAAGAAACTCAACTATGGTGATCTCAAGCAAAAACAGTTTTTGTTGTTCAAACACCTGATCTGAATTGTCTTCTTCTCCACTTATATTGTTGGTCGGTCATAAGCTGCGATACGTTGATGAACAAGATGAATTTAATTTCAGAGGCACAATTTTAAAATTGCTGATGCATTTTATATCATCAGAAGTTGTATGAACTGTTATGTTGCACTTAAATCTCTGTGGCGGAACAATGTGAAAAGAGCAACTTCCTGGACTGAGCTCATTTAGTTTCTGCACTATTTGCACCACTGGGCTGGGTGTATACAAATAGATGTCATAAACATCATCAGGTGCAAAGGGCTGGTGCAGTAGTTAGAAACCTTGACCCTTGCACCAGTAATCTCATCAGGAACATCTGAAGTCTCCTTTACTATTTGTATTGTAGTTTTCCAGCTGTCTAAATAAAAAAATAATATCTGATGGAGAGCCTAAGATACTGTATAGAAAATAAAAATGCAATTAGATTGAAATGGTATTTGTAGTTCACGCTATTTTTGTTTAGTAGCATCGCAACAGCCAGCGGACCTGTGCAAGTGGTCGCAATTTTAGATCATAAGATAAAAGTGTCTTACCCATCCACCTTGCTCAGTCACCCATGTGCCCACACGCCTGTTGAGGAATGCAGTCATGGCACGTTGGACTTTGTTTTTCAGCTCTGGGGATAATTTCTTAACATAAAGTCCGAAGGCAACCGAGGCCCTGATCAGCTGCATTTCTGAAGCCACTTCAGCCCTTTGAGAGACCTGAGTCTGACACAAGGTCTCGACGCCTTGGCTGAACGCTGCTTCTGCGGCCTGGAGAGAGAGAAAGAGGGGACAGGGGTCCAGATATTACACAGCAGGAAATTCTATTTAAAAGACATCATAGCAGACATAAAGACAGAGAAAAACACATCCTGATGTTAATGTTGAATCGATTTCCAAATGTTCAGTCCGTTCTCTTGTGTGTGTGTGTGTGTGTGTGTGTGTGCTGGTTTACAATTCACTTTAATATACAAAACTCAAACTTTTTTTTCAGATAAATGTATTTACTATTTTATTGAGAAAGAACCCCCTTTTCAACAGATGTGTTTACAGACTCATTTGACCCAGATCACAAGAAAAACAATATATTTGGTGGTATCTGGCAGTGCAGCTCAGGTTTTTACCCCCAATCAACCCTGGTAAGAAGGAACTGAATATAATATCAAGCCGAAAATGACATTCCAACACAGTTACCAGCAGGAACATCCACATACCTTACTACCTGTCAATAGTTACAAAACTTGTCCCTATGAAAAGTGTTGACGCCTCAAGGCCTGGAAAAATAAAACCGAAAGTATCTGCCCTTGATGAGAAACACTAGAGGCGAATAAGGAAATATGAATCATTATTTTTCTGATTTGCGTGAACCGATGCTGTGACATGTCTTATAGTATCCCCGTCATGATTACTGATGAAGATAGTTCAACCCATTTGAGGTTAATTCACGCAACTAAGTAGTCAACTGGTATTAACCTACAAAACGTGTGTGTGAGAGTGTGTGGATAGATTCCTGCAAAGGTCTGCTACATTTTGGCTGAGAAATGCAGGAAGCAAGCAGTGCTTCCTACAAGGAGTCAAAGAATAGAAATAACCTCCTGTGATCGCCATTAGTGGGTCAGTAGGAATCATTGTGTGTGTGTGTGTGTGTGTGTGTGTGTGTGTGTGTGTGTGTGTGTGTGTGTGTGTGTGGTACCTCAAGTGCTGCTGCTTGCTTCAGGCCGGTCAGCGCAGCTTTGAATTTGACGTCGTCATTCAGGGAATCAGCAACACTTCTCAGTTTATCAGCTATCACAACCGGGTCAAAATTGTCACCTGAAAAACAAAGAAAAACGTGAACCCAGAAAAGAATAAACAGCCAGTGACCGCAGGACGAGAGTGTGTGCTGCGGGGGCGTTTCTCAGCCCAAGTTGTAGCCTGGCCGTCGGCGCTGAAACATAAAGGAGGTTAACTGCGACGCGAACATGTCGCCCATCTGTGGTTTTGAGATCAAAAGCAACGCGCATCACCCCCTACACCAACTCTGTTACCGCGGCTTGTCCCATGTTTGCTTGAACTGCGACCACGTAAACAGAGTATATCCCCTTTGTGTCTGTTCCCCCCGCGGACGGAAGCGCCGAACTAACCGCTGCACTCCTGCACGCTGTCGGTCTCCAGACAGCCCTGTAGCTGACGACACTTAATGTCCTTTTCGTCCTCGAGAAGATATTTGATTATTTCACTCGTCTGCCACTCGACGGTGCTTGCAGTTGGAGCCATTGTTGCACGTAGAACGCGAGAGACAGAGCGCAGCCGCAGCCGGAGTGCGGATATTTTAACTTCCGGGTGCGCGTGTAGCGCTCCGGGCCCAGTTTACGGCAGCCGTACCACGTACCAGCCGTACCAGCCGTGCCACGTACCACGTACCAGCCGTACCACGTACCACGTACCAGCCGTACCACGTACCAGCCGTACCACGTACCACGTACCAGCCGTACCACGTACCAGCCGTACCAGCCGTGCCACGTACCACGTACCAGCCGTGCCACGTACCAGCCCACCTGTGGTGCTGTTCACTGCGATAGATTCGTCCCAAAGCTGGCGGTGCAGCCGTGGTTCCAACCTCAACCAGTACTAGAGTTTTCTCTCAGGGTCTATACTAAAAAACCTGGAAATGGGGCATCTAAGCAACACGCTAATTTAATGAAATACACAAACGTCAGAAGGCTTTAGTCGGATCTGCTCGCGCCCTAATGACGGGACAGTCGTGTAATAAACCTGTTAATTTAACGTTACACATTCACACAGTTTGTTTTCTTTTGCCTGCTTTTAGCCAGGATCGTATTTCTCCAGTATTGTACTTTGCTCTTCGTTTGTAAAGTATGTCGCTCTGCCGCTCAGCACACTTGTATGCGCTCTACGTACAGAGACGCAACAAGTCCCACCATGAGCAGCACCAGGCGACAGTGGCAAGGAAAAACAGTCCCTTTTAACAGGCAGAAACCTCGAGCAGAACCAGAATCGGGGTCTGGCTCCTCTGTCTCCGCTGGTTGGGAGGCCAGATAAAGAAAAGGTGTCCTGGTGCTTCCTTGCACAGTGTTCTGGTGTCCACGGGATGGCACGTTGGGTTGAGAGGTAATGCGACAGTAGGTCAGGCTCTCAAAAACTGGATTGTGAGTAGGGGATGTAAAAGGAAGCAGTAACCAAAAGAGAAAAATAATGGAACATAATTAAGACACACCGCCAGCTGGGGTTAGGGGGTCAGAAATGAGGCACACTGGGTGGAAAAACAAAACGAAACAAAACCGGGGCTCATTAAATAAACCTGACTGGCTGGAAATACCAAGCTAGGATGCAGGAATGACAGGAAGGTGGAAAATAGTGTATTACTTCTGATGCTCAGCAGGAAAGCACAGAGAGCTTGGTCATAGAGCTCTGATAAGTGTCCTCCAGTGTGCAGTGGCTGGAATTTAAACATACAAAACACACATTATTATTCCCAAACAAAAGTGCTTGAATACATGAGGAGCTCACAAGGAGCAGCGTATAAAGCCACTGACACTGCCAGTAATTGTTGCATGTCTCTTTCATACTATTTGTGCTGATTTCTATTTTAACCATCCAATTAGAGACTGATTTACACCTGAGGTACCGAGTGCATAGACTTAACTACTTAGAAGGACAGAGTGCTCCCTCCTGTCTGGGGACTGATAACCATTGAAAGAGACAATATTTTTGTCATTCTGGAAATGCATCTCAAAAAGTAGCTCATCTCTAAAATGCAACATGAAATGCTTTTGTGTGGGTTCATTTTGTTGGTTAAATGAGTGTTAGGACAAAACCTTTGAGTAGCTCACAGTCAGGGTGACAATGACCAGGATGCAATAAACTGAATCACACCCTAAGTGACTTCTCTCAGGTGCTAATGTAATTTTTGTTGCCCACGCCAGGGGATCTCCAGTCCATGCAGAGCACATGAATAATTTCCTGAAAGCCAGGCTAGAGATGGAAGTAAACTCAAGAGTTTATCATTAGACTATTTCTAAATGTACTTTAGATCTATTTGGACAACAGCCTGACCCAGATCTGACCACTGATCGCCTAAAGGATGGTCAAACACAGGCTCGCTTACACACTAGCTGTTTGTGCATTTTATCTCCAGAAGATGGCGACATTTACCTACAGATGGCGTGCTGCCCCGCCCTGGTTCTCACACGCGCGCACACACACACACACACACACACACACACACACACACACACACACACACACACACACACATTGGGTTTCTACAAGTTTCAGATAAACATCATCAAAGCTCATTTACTTCTCTATGACAGGATTTCCAAATGCTATCCCACACTTCATCCACTGATATAAGACAACAGAACCCATTGGCGTGACTGGTGACTGGTTAGTGTGCAAATATGTTGAGTATCATATCAAACTGCTTCATACATAAGGAGATCACAGGGTCTAAAATTGTTTGGTTTGCTTATTTATGACATTATAGCACCCGCACACAGATTTCTGAGCCTCTTCAGATGTGAAAGTCTTCATAAAGCATTAAAAGGATAAATATGCAAGTGTAAGGAAAAACACCTCAGTTATGATTAAGTGTTATGATGAAACCAACTAAAAAGATGAAGTATAAGTAAAATGCAAAAACTCGACCTCCTAAATCACAACCACCCTATGAGGCATGAGAGGAGACTGACGAGACAAAGGAGGTAAAGGGTGAATCAGGTAAAACTTGACAGCAATACAGTAGAATGTTAAATTGGTAGTACCTTTGCTGTCTCGACGACATGTGACATGACTGTGTGTCTGACACCATAAAATGAGGCTGGTGATGTTTGAGAGTGGATGGTGGGAGTGCTGCTGGCAGTTTTTTAATAATAATTGGACCCTAAGGCTGTTTATTGATCATCATTATACACATATAGACACGTGCAGAGAACGATGCTCAAACACACACACACAAACACACACAATCGCGTTCCATGTTGAAATTTATCCTCTGCTTTTAACCCATCCGGCCATCCTTCTTCCGAGGGGAGCTGGAGAAGCTGGAATCAGAATGCCAACCCAAGGTGCCAACCCCAGGATGAAAGTCAACAGCTCTAATTCCCAGAAGCACAGCTACCTAAAGCCATATGTTAGTCCACAGCTTAACCTCCTGCGCCACACCCAGTTTGTTTTCTGGGCACACAGTTGTAGGACCAATGGGAGTCATTTCTGTGGCTTTTAAAATCGGTGTAGAAAGTGAAGGAGAAGCCAGAGAAGAGAGGCTTTCAATTCCTTTCATCTTAACTGGGATCCTCTAATCTGGCTGTGTATAATGAAACACCTGATCAATAGTTGCAGGTGTTGTTTTTTTCCCTCCAATGCAGGTACTTGTCACTCTCATCTCACCATTCCCCATTTTTCACCCTTGTGCTGGTGATCTTTCATGTTTTTATAAAGCTTGTGGTCCTGGTTTTAAATTGTCCTCTTGATTCCTATTCCCTCCAAAATCTCTCATTTATTACTTTAAAAAAAAATATAATGTATTTATATTCTTCTGCCGAATTCCAGTTCCAGTTTTCCATCTACTGAACAAGTGCTTAAGTAATGGAGTGAAGCCTGCTGAGCAGCGGTGGAACATAACCAAGTACATTTGCTCAAGTGTACTGTGCTTGTACTTTACTTGAGTATTTTCATTGTATGCTGCGTTTACTCCACTACATTTATTTGATTGTTACTTTGCAGATTCAGATTAATTATACAAAATATAATAATTTGAGATGCATTATCATAGGTTAAGAGTTAAAGGTCCCATATTATAACAGTCATAGTTATATCTGTACCGTTTAAGTGTCTATTATATTATTATATTTGTCTGTTTTGGGAGGCTGTGCAGTGATTTATCTGATGCTCTGCTGCCAGTAATATTGCACTTTTCATGGCCGGTTTTCAGCGAAATGGCTACTCTCCTGCTTCGGACTGGTCGCAATGAGCGGGCTGGGTTTAGCATGTGTTTAGCTCGACGACTATTCGTCAACTGCTTTCGACGTAGCAACTGGATCAAATTCTTACTAGCTTGTAAAGCTGAGAGGCCATCTTGTTGTGGGGGTGGTAGAGGAATGGCAGTAGTAAGTGACTTTGTATATTCATAGCAGTTATTTTTCACCTCGGAGTTTATAAAAAACACAAAAAACAATCGAAATGCATATTCATCATATGGGACCTTTAAGCTAAGTTATCTCCACCTTTTCCAGTTGCAATATTAAAGTGATGTACACATTAATGCATCAATCATTATAATTTTTTTGTTAAGTTTTCTGAGATGAGCCATTCTGCATAATGAGTACCTTTGGTAGTTTAAGTATATTTTGATGCTAACGCTTATGTACATTTACTTAAGATTCTGAATGAAGGACTTTTACTCGTGACCACTACTTTTGCTCTGTTGTGCTGGTCTCTTGTGAGGCTGTTACTTTTGTGATATCGTGGCATCTGCCGACTGCCTGTGCGAAGTTATTTGCATTGGTATGGTTGTGGTATTCCATGAGCTTATTTGTCTTTGGAGGTGGTTGTTTGTTTGACACATTTGTTATGATGCCTCATTGTGGTGCTTCCCTGCTGTTAACCTAATGGTGAGGTGTAAATATTCATGTTAGACTATTGTGAGTTATGGGCCGAATTGATTTCCCCTCAGGTTGTTGCCTTTGCTTTGGGGCTCACTGCAAAACTCAGGTTGCTGGTACAGGTTAATATTCAGTACTGGCTTTAGGGATGTAAACTATTGTTATTGCACACACAGCTCATTTACATATTTTTTTCCATGTGATATTGGCTATAGGGGCAACTCAACATGGCTTCTGACTGTCACACAGGGCAATTCCTCCACACACTAAGAGAAATATTTCAGCTCAAAGTGGTGAATGTATTCTGTACACTGCTGAGCTCCTGTTAGACAGTTCACACTGCTGCTACGCCAACTTATATCTAAGTACTGATGGTTCTCTGAAAAGTTTTGTTTGCTCCAAGCCATGCCTTATTGTTAAAAAATCTGGCCCTTTTGTATATGTGTCTAAGTTAATGTTTGTCTGCCTCATATCAGGTTGGTTGCTGGGTTTAGATTTATCCATCTCAGTTCATTAGATGGTGTATTTCCTTCGTTGTTGGAGGTGCTTTGTTGGGACTGGCCACACGGCGGCTGATGTCTGGCCCACACACGGTGGATTCCATATAATAGCTGGTGTTAAGCTCTGTATCTAACGTGGTTTATTTTTATCACTCCCCAATCTCTACTGTGCTGAGCCTGTTGTTTTCTTGTGGGGAGTGATGAGGTCAGGGCCAAGTAAACCAAATATCAAATATATAGTACATGTTCCACGTGTGTTGGCTAAACTGAACGAATAGTGTATGGAGCTAAATGTTACTTTTAAATCCTAAATCATTTAGACCCTCTAACCACAGATCGTACTATTATCATACTGTTATTATTAGTGCCTCAAATGGGTTTCATGATGATGTGCCTAAGGATGAAGGAACTATGTTTTGTATTCTGTATTGAAACAAGTACTGGTTCCACTTAAAATGGTCCCTGCATAAATATTTATTTATAAATGAGCATCATATACACTGTGAAACACTATAACAATGCAATGCCTTTTGTTTTGGATTCAAAGCCCGATGCAGTGGTGAGGGAGCATCTCATGAATTATTGAGCACAGATTGGACTATGACTGTCAGCGATGTTACATCTACATGATAACTCATCCTGGATGGTAAATATCATGCCTCTCGTCCTTTTAATAGTGTATTTTGGTTTGTTGATTCTCTGGAGGAAACAGACATTAATTCTCAAGGATTATACACTCTCTGCTGCTCTAATTATCATCTTCTCATCACAGTCCTCCTGTTTGTATACAACAGTGTTATATATAACAGTGTAGACGTCCAGGCCTATTGACCAGTTTGGGCAATGTATGACTTATTCTTTGTACCTTTTATAATTCACAGTGGTGTTGATGAATTGAACATACCCTCATATTAACCCTAAAATCACACATACACACCACAGTTTGTTAAATTATGCTTTTCTTTAAAATGTATCAGGCCATTGTATTTTTGGTAAAGAACTGCACACTCTGTTGGTTATTTCTGTTGGTGTATGTCTTTTGAGAAATACTTTTTTTGTCTTTGTTACAGCTGAATGTCTACAGACACTGCGACCTCTCTGTGTCACCTCACATGTATTATGTGGTTTATGATATCCAGTCCCACATGGAGTTTGTAGCCTGAATTTAGTTTGGGGGATGAAAGCTGCTGCCCTTTTTGTCTAGGTACGAGTGCCCTTTTAAAATGGCAAATCAAAACATTTTTCCTTATGCGTTGGCTGCGCCTGTCATCTATATAAAATAGAGGAAAAGTCATAAATGATACCAGCTTGGTCAATACTCTTTGTTTTACTTGATATTCAAAAGGTGGCCGTAAACCTTTCTTATCATGAGCTCAGAATCCATCAACAAACTGCACAAGAGGAATACTTATTAAAAATCGGAGTCATAATTATTCAAATAAACTCTCATTGTCTCCACATCCACGGTTAGACAAAGATGCATTCAGACAAAGGTCACCAGTTCATCCGGAAAGTTGAACACACACAAACTTGTTCCAGTGTTCCCTGTCAAGTGTGATATCAAAAATTTCCACAAACTACAACTCGCATGTGCGTCTACCCCGAGTTCCTCTCAATGTAGGTCACGCTAGACACGCTCCTTCAAAGGTTGCACATCCTTACCAGGTGTCTAAATTGACTCAGCTGGCTTCTGTGATTGTGAGAGGAGCAGCTGCATGAAACTTCTGAACTTCTCACTTTATATTGCGCAGAGTGAAGCCAGTTCCCCTGCTGAGGAGCCTGGCCTTGAATGATTGTGTCTGCAGTTTCTTCCACTACCCAGAGGCTGTAGCCACAGGGACTTGTGGGTTTGCAGCAGCCACTGCCGTAGTCAGGAGGACAGGAGGATAAGACTGTGAGGTCTTATGGTTCCAATGAAAGCAGTAATTCATTCATCTTCATGCATCATTGAACTCCCCCAGGACTGCTGGTTCCCACTTATCCTTGTACTTGTCCAAAAGAACTTGCCTCTTTTCCTGATTATAATTAGTAACACTCTCAATGCAAGGTCACTTGCAACAGAATATTTTTACAGTGTGGTATTAATGCAGGATCTGAACGCTTCCTCCACCGCTGCGAAGCAGACATGTTAAAATTTTTGCAGCCTGTGATGGGCAGGCATGATTTTAATAACAGACTGACAACAACACAGACAATCTGACAAATGACTGGGAGTGACTCTTGTCTGTGAACATCCATCCATTTTCGAACCATCTTGGGGCCGAATGTCTCTGAGGACATCTGGAGGGCTGAAAGAAAAGAAGGAAAAGAGGTCCACAAAGACAAACACAAGACAGACTCACAGAGACACAAGAGGGAAATGGAGGCAGAAGATGCAGTTGCGCCCTGCGTCGTCATGACATGAGTGACATATTGTATGACAAAGTTTTGAATCCATACGGAGTAAAAACTGCCGTAAAACATCTCTCTGGCTAATCCAAGCGTATATCATGAAATAGGAATATCAAGGATTTGCTACTTTATGTAATCAACTATAAGCTTACTCACTGTGTTGGCTGTAATCAGTTATTATTAACTAGTGACTTACAGTTCAGTTGAAACCACAATCAACTTACTTGCAATTATTTGAATCACTTTGCTGAAAGTAAAACTGTCGGGGCACTATCATAAATTGACCAACATGCTCGAGGTGGGGCGTTTGTTTGGCCAATCTCGACTCTATCATTTACAAAACTGTGAAATTAAATGGATACCAGCCCGTAGCCCACTTATCGTAACAACAATTTACTCGTCCTAATCAATTGTTTCAACCCATCAGTGGTCACAAAAAATACATGAAAATGTTGTTAACTTTCCTAGTAAAAGTGAAGTTAAAAAAATAACCAATAGCACGCAGGACATTATCGTCGACTATGAGTGGAATTAAATCCTGTCAGAAACCATTTACATTGCTATTGGGCAGGTAATCAATAAGATGGCTGGCCTCAATACATTTGGGTGTTTTACAAAATACAAAGAGTTTGACATCAGCCTGTGACTTGGAAAGACGTCTTTCCCGGCAGATTCATGGAAAATGCTTCATTTACTCACTGGCCAAGACATTTGTAGGGTGACATTTCTGTTTACAGTCACAGCGATGTGAGGGTGCTGAGAGAGCGTGTTCGGGGCTCAGTTAAGGGGCTTAATTCAGCTGAATGTCTGTGATGCTCATTTGATGACTCCAGTGACTGCCAAGTCAACTGTTTCTTTGGCGGCAGTCAGATAATGGTTAACTTCCAAGCTGCAGTCCTGTGAAGTGTTGTTTGATATAACAACACTTGGCTATAACGTTTGATGCTCATTAGTTTCAGTCTGTCTGAATTATTCTCTCACCCTGTGAATGATATGGTACATTTACTGTAACCTGAAGAAGAGGTCCATCTAAAAACTTTGGAAATGATTTCCTCTTGACCCAGAATCTAAATATACCCCTTAAAGCTCTGGAGTGTGTTAGTGTGTTCAAGTGTGTCCCTTCCAGGCAGTAAATGTGGACAGGAAAGCCCCAGTTAAATACCATGCTTTTTAGAAATAAGATGAATGAATGTTTAATGAGAAAACATTTTTGAGATGATTGTATCCATACGTTGTTTATATTTTAATAAGGCATTTTTTTGTAGCACATACGCCACCTGCTATGTTGAGAACAGCAGTACTCTGCTGCTGAGAAAGGCTGCTGTCAGCTGAAGTGAATGTAATTTTTCTTTTTTTTTTTTACATTCAGTTTTGGGTTTGATTCAGTTTTATGGCAGCTGTCACCCCTGCCACCCCCACCACAGACTGCTGAGACAAGACATGTACATAGACCGTAATGCAAACTGAATAATTTAAGAAGGACAACTTTGTGTGAGCTGCAAAAGAAACTGAAGGCATTTCTAAGTTTCCTCCAATTTTGCTGGGGAGGAAACTTGGAAGTCCAACACTCTTGTTTATTTTGTACTTAGTCTACTTTACAGCCTGAATAACAAGCAGTAGTTAGGGGAAGAGTGATGGTAAACAATGTAATTAAATGTTATACGCTATTCGCATTCTCTAAGTGTGCCATTGTTTTCTTTTTTATATGGAACTCCAATTACCACTTTTTCTAACAGTTTTTTTATTTAAAGGGTATGAATGTGTGTGAGTATGAGTGTGCATCATCTATTAGATGTTATATATATATATATATATATATATATATATATATTAATGGAAATGCATACTGAGGATGGCTTGTTTTGAATGGAAAAGCACTGGTCCTAACTGCACTGTACGTGTCCCAGTGTGTTTCATTTAGCAGGAATAGCAATGTTGTGAAAGTGACAAATAGAGTGAATGTTTATGAAACGTTTCTTTGATACCAATCAATCAGCAACCAGCAGTCTGACTCAACGTTTAAAATGAACCTCATCCGTTGCTGCTTTTAAGTAACAAAGCAAATCGCTTAAAGAACTTTTATAAAAGTAGTCATTTTTTAATTCATTTTCAGTTAAGGCAATCCAATACAAAGCATTTCACAATATGACAATAATCATGTACAATAAAAACCCATTTAAAGGAAAGTAGGAAGTCATGCAAACCAGAAAACTCAAGAGATATAAACAACAAAGAGAAAGTGTGGGATTGGACAAAATATCAATATAAATAAAGTGTGTTAACTGTAACAGCTACAGTTTTGAACCACTGGTCAGACATGAAATGCTTGGAAAACCAGGCACAAGAGAGAAGAAATAGCAAACAGTCCACAGAGCTTACTGCCATGTATGGCATTGACATGCGTGTAATCTGGTTGGGCTGGTTCCTATTTTACAGATAGTGGCACTGTGTGTAAAAACACTCTTCAATGTACCCCAAGAAAACATGCAGTTGATCCATCACACTAATAAATCAGGGCTTTGAGAGGAGATTAAGTCACCATAACGGGACGGGAGCAATGGCTTATCATACAATCTCCAAAAATAAATTAATAAATATCTTCAAATCAGTATATATTATTCTCAAAAATATATCAAACATATACAATAAGCACTCCTCTTGAGGATAAAGTGCTGTTGGGATCTATTTGCAAACCAGCTGTTACATAAACTTTATATTGTACATACACCGACCAGCCATAACATTCAGACAGCACGGACACCCTGACTGGTCTTCATACGAAATAAACTGTGATGCTCTGTTTGTTCTGACGCCTTTCTATCAGAGCCAACATGAACTTTTCAGCAGTTTGAGCTGCAGTAGCTCTTCTGTTGGATCGGACAACACGGGCCAGCCTTCGCCCCCCACGCACATCAATGAGCCTTGGCCGAGCCATGACCCTGTCGCCGGTTCACTGGTTTTCACAACTTGGCCCTTGGTCACAGTCTCTCCTATCCTTACGCTTGCCCATTTTTCCATGTTCACTTGCTGCCTAATCCCCCCCACTGACAGGTGTCATTGTAACGAGGTAATCAATGTTCTTCACGTCACCTGTCAGTGCTCATAAAGTTATGGCTGATCGGTGAAAGTCTATTCTTATCTTTCCACTGTTAACGGTTTCCCCTCTTACACTACACAGAGATTTACAGGCATATTGCTGTTTTCCATTTCGACCACCATTAACTCATTTTCCCTCCTCCACTTAAGAGCCATACTTATCCACCTGAACTGCTTTTCAATACAGGACTAAATGAGATGGAGTAACTACCTTTCCCATTATTAAGGCCTTTAGTTTGCTACATCAGACATTTGAATAGAACCTTTTCAGCTCAGATTAATTCTGCTTTGTCAGTTTCAAAAGAAAAGACAGTCTATTTTACTCATTGTAGAATTGTTTTTGCATTTAATCATGCTCTACACCAATGGGGGAGGGGGCATGTGAAGGTCAAGGTAAACAAAAAGTAAAACTGTAACAATTATACTGATAGAAGAACAATGGCTGTGGCGAAAGAGTGACAAAGGAGCTAGCAGTGCTGTGAGGCTGCACAAAGCGTTATTTTGGGCTAAACGCTAACAACAACATGCTAACATGAAAGTAAGGGAATCACAAACGTTATTGGGATACATCCTCTGGGGACTATGATGTCTGAACTCAAATCTCATGACAATCCATCCAATAGATGTGGAGGCATTTTAGTCTTAACCAATGTGGTGGACTGTCCGACATTGCCGTTAGATACATTCATTAAGTAAATGAAGGATCTGCATCCCATGGAAATCCCTTTTTATGCCATATGTGTATGGCTGCCTTCAATGTTAGCCTTTCTTTGTCAACTGCATGATTTCTTATTAGTGTCCTGTTCCTTTAAGCACAAAGCCTAAAACAGGTACACTAATGACGTAGCTAGTTTCACTATGTCAATAAAAATAATGAGAAACAAAATAAATTGGAAATAATCATTGTTTCTGCAACTTGAGCAGAAATACTATGTGGTCATATTATTTTTAAATTCCTTCGTGTTTACAGTATGAGCATTTTTGTAAGGCAACACATCATAGGAGTGTCAGGGATTGCTGTTTAATCCTTATGCAAGGATGTATCTCAAATTACAAGCTTCGTTACTGATGCAAAAAAATTAGACGGAAGCCAGTTTGTTTTGGTTTCTTCACACTGAACTGACGTCACAGATGGTTTGCAACTGCAGAAAGGCAAACTAAGATTAGCACAAAAGGATCCCGCTTTACCCTGTGGTATAGACAGATTGTTAATGTAGTTGCACATGAAGGAATTACTTATCTGCTGAATGTAATGAACATAAATCCTAAAGCTCTGGAGACCACTTCCACCAGAGACTTGGGATACACTGCAACAAGAACTAGGCTGTATAAAATGTAAATCCCCAGGGAGGGACACTTGTGGTGATCGCACTGACTGACAGTGTGAAGTCTTTGACGGTGGAGGTTATGTGGCTGCTGATGTGTGGCCGCTGGGAGCTTACGGATTTGCACTGACATGGGGGTCTCTGGGCTGCAGAGGTGGTGTGTTTGGGATCGTATCAGAGCCAGATTAACCCGGTCCTGGGCCCTGGGGCAATAATTAGATATGGACTTCACCATCCAGTGTTCCTTCATTGGAGTGCTACATTTCCCCCATGTTTGTTGTCTGTCAGCTAGTGATGTTTTCATAAAATACCCATTTATTTGATTAACTTGTAACATGCATACATGTTGAAAAGAAGTGCAAGTTTGTTACCACTGCGAATGACCACAAAGTAATGTGGAGCAGGTGCCCGCTTTGCCAGGTTGGTACTCCAGCAATGAATAATATTTATTACATATTTGTTAGATTTTGTCTGTTTCATGGTCTGTCTTTTACTTATGTCGAAATGTATTTTGTATTTACTACAAGTTGCAAAACCAATACACTTTGCGGATTATAAAAACAAAAAGAAACAGATATTATGATTAAGTGGTTAATGTTCCTCTGGTGCAATGTCATCCTTTTGTGATGGAAATTCATTCTACCCGAATGGCAACCTTAAACAAGTCAAGTATTTTAAACATTTTATGTTGATTGAGATGTTTGATTGGGGAACTTTCTTTAGAAAAAATGAATAGTAGCACTCAAAATTATAAAACATGATTAACCTGGTAGCATCCTAATTCTGTCCTTGGTATAGAGACAGGTTGTCTTGTGCTTTTTATATGCAATCGCTAAAAAATAATTGGTGACAACTTGTAAATGAATAAAGTTTATGTCGTTCAAAACACATCTATCAAATGTCCATGCCACTCTGAATAACATTTGAGAATAAATATACTGGGATATGGGGAATTCCCTTCTCATACAACATGCTCTTATAAACATTTACCTAATAAAGAAGAGAAGATGTGACACCTCATGGTATGAAAAGCCTGATTAATGTTCAACGTATTAAACTGTAAACCTCCATTGTAACTGGTGCATTAACAGATGTGGAGACAATCCCCAAATATAAAAACTAATTCCAGAAGGGAAAAGGTGCCTAAAAGTATCACTGTATTAGGCCACACCAATGACTGACGAGCAAGGCTTAGGTCAAAGTTCACATGTCCTGATACACTTAGAGACACAACCACAGACAGGCACAAGTTTTAACCACAGTATGACCTTTTTCAACCAACCTGCTGTCAAATCACACGAGAAACAGTCACTGCCTCAGTGTCGATTAAAAGGCTTTCGCCAACGAGTCCTGGAAAGTTTGCAGCCTCTCTTTAAGAGAAATTAGCCAAATTAATACATCACAGAAAAACAAAATGCTGCTCCAATAGTCAGTAGGAGGATACGGCACATAATTCAACACCCATTTCCTGGTGCATCAGCTCCTATTTGAGCCAAAAAGAGGAGGTAGAGAGTTCCCACTGGACTCTGAGTGGCTGCTGCATGCTGCCAGTCCTCTTGTGAAAAGCCAGGTGGAGGGCTTTAGATCTGCGTGTGGTGGTGCATGTGTCCGGGAGGTGTGTAGGGAGGTGGCGCCGGGTTGGGTTTGATCCCTCGGGTCTTCATGTAAGAGATGAACTGGTCGGGGATCTCTGCTAGCACGTCTTTAGCGAGCCGAGCCATGCTTAACACGTGGTTGCCTGTTCGGTCCATATAATCTCTGAAGGGAACAAACTGAGGACGAAGAGAAGAAAGTGGAATATCAATGTGCTTATATACAGCTTACTGCTCATGTTGACAAAGAATGTCGTCATTTGACAAATAATCCGAAATGTTGACCTTTTGTCATTTTAATAGAAGGTTGCACAGGATTGGTGTAGCATATACCATCTGGGGCTGTTGATTTATGAAAAGCTCTAAATATCTTTTGACAATGTACACAAGTAGGTTTTTGGAGCAGGGTGGTATACTGAATGGCGAAATCCAGAGGGCTCATTTTTAAGCCCCCATGTTAATCAACATTTGCCAGATCCTGCAAGCTTTAGGAAGCTGATCTGTCACTAATCCTGTGCTCTGGCTTCCCTCGGGAGAGAGAGCAAGTAAATGAGCCGAAGTGAAAAGATTTGTTTTACTACAAGGGTTTAATAAAAGTGCTTTGGATTTTTCCGTCTTTTGTAATATTTGTCATAGCACATCATGATTTTTGTGTAGTAGAGGTGGTAAGCCACCCAAACCCTGACACATCTTATCACATAATCAATTTGGTTAGTACAGAAGAGGATGGGAAAAAACAAAGCCATTAAATAATCATAAATTGCATTGGACATTGGTTCACCTCGACTACAATACACTCATCGAAAAATCATCGTTTGCTCCCAATTCAGTCACTTAACTCTTAGGTTTTGACACTACAACAACAGAAAGATGAGTTGGTTGAGACATCTCGATAGTCCTGTGAATAAGACACATAAGCTTTCCTAGAGCAACATATAAATATAAAAGGTTTTAGCGTGCTTGTCTTCATGGGAATTCACAGAAGAACACTGATGTCCTAATTTGTCAGAGTTGCCAAGAGATGTTGTTTTGTCAGAAACAGATGTTTTAATGTCCCAGCGCAACTGAGGTAACGACATAAAAGTACAACGCAAATGTACAGTATTATCTGTTATGTGGCCTGGTTGAAATTTCTGAGATGTTCTTTAAATTTTGGCACCACGTTTTATGTCCAGTTCCTTGTCTTGATATCTGCAGTGAACACAAAGTTGCAAGACTGTCTTTTACAGTCATGCTGTAAAACCATCACCTGAACTAAACCTGCAACGATTAGGATTAGGATTTATCATTTAGCCGATCAGCAGAAAAATAATTGACAACTTATCATTAATTTATTAGTTATTTTTCAAGCAAATAGTAAAAAAAAAAAAAAAAAGATATGAAAATTTGCCACTTTTCATGGTCTTACATGATATGTAATTTAATATTTTTGGCTTTTTGTTGGACAAACCAAGACATCTGATGAGGTCATCATGTGCATTTTTTACTGCTTTCTAATGTCTTGTAGACCAAATGATTAATGGATGACTTGAGGAAATAATCAGCAGATTAATGGGTAATATACAGTATTTGTTACATGCAGCCCTAACCTGAACAATGTCTCTTTCTGCCAGTTTCCCTCGGGACGAGATCCTGATGTCATCACCATCCAGCTCCACCATTGCTGGAAGACACAAGTTCACACACAAACACACACACACACACACACACTAAGCAAACGAACTAAGCAAAGACAGCCGCCTTTAGGACAGAGACAAGGTTGATACACTACTTGTGAAATGGTGTATTTATACATCATATTAATACCACATCTTTTTGCCTTAGCATCAGCAAAAGAGAGAGGATGTGGAGTTGTCTTTATTGCATGTCTAATCAACTAATAAGTCCTTTATTGTAGCCTCTGTCCAATTAAGAAAAATTGGTACTAAACACTGCAAACCCAGCAATTAACCTCAGCCATTTCTTCTACAATTATGCCTGCATCCACCTACGCATTCTCTTCTCTGCTGACTCAAATGAGTTTGTACAGTAATTTTCCATTGGGTATTTCTCTGAATTAGTGCCAGAGAGGTTAGTGCTGGCTGTAACAGTAATAGACTGTGAGTTGCAGGATTTGAAATGCCAATTATTGGCTCGTGTTTTAATCTGTTATATTTAATGTTAAAAACATTAGATCTAACACTGCTGAAGTTTAAGAAGATGTTCCCCTTACTATTACATCATGTATGCAAAATGACCAGATTATTTAATAATTGCATTCATGCAGCAGTTAACAAATCACCATACCGTCAAACTCAGCCTGACCCACTCCAACTATGATGATGGACATGGGAAGCTTGGCACCCTGCGGAGAAATAAAAAAACCAACATGTGAAAAATGTGTGTTTTTCTTAACATACACATCTTTCATTCAAAGAGAGAAGCTTGTCCACATCACCACTGACCTGTTGTGCTCATCACTGCATATACAACATTAGAACAGTTACGTGCTCACCCACAGAGGTTACAACCACACTAAAGTTCTGTATCACCCTTTAACTATCTGGAAGACCTTTAAGTAAGACAAGGCCTCCTGAGCGAAAAAGAAGGCTTGTTAGAGACAGGAAGTCTCAAAGAGTGTGAAACAGCGAGATGCTTCAAAAGAAACTTGTTTTTGTCTCTGCTTTCCTTATCCCCTTCCTTATATTTTATGTCCTTGAATCCAATTTTCTGTCGGATGAATGCTCCCTGGTTCTTATCTTGGGATGACACTTTGTGTTTGCCCAGTGGATGCTGGTTATCAGGCTGGGCAGTGGAGATTAAGCTCACTGACAACACTAACAGCGTCCCATGAGATACTGGGCTAACATGTCAGAAGTGTCAGCCCTGTAGCTGTTGTGACAGCTAAAAAACAATCAAACTTATCCCCAGGATTCTCAGCATGGATTGACGAAATGCTGACCTGCAAAAACAACCATGTTTGACATTATACAGGTGAACTCTACAGGGGACTCTTGATGAGGTCTTACATGGCAGGTGTGGCATAGCAGCATTTGTGAACTGGGAGAGGAGGGAGAGGGAGTAGGTGCCAACTTCAGTCAGTACAGCAACCATCCTCAGTCACCCGCCCAGCCACTCCCAAGCCACACCTCAAGTCAGATAACACTGCTGTTAGTCTCTCTACTGTGAAGGTTTACTGTCTCTTAACACACAAAGGCAAAATCGAGCTTGAAAAGTAGTCAAACAGCAAAAGATACCAACATTTATGAAACACATAGAGCTGGGAAATATTTTGATATTATGGTATACTAAATTTGCATTGCAATGATATGGAACTACCATTTTATTGTTAACCATAACTCTGTTCAAAATAAATAAAAATAAAATGATAGAAAATGTAATTTAGACTAAAAGTCTAAAGCTTTTTGAGGCTGTGTGTAGCCACAGCAGTCATTTGAGCTAACTTTTAATGTCAGCATGCTAACAAGTTAAACAAACTTCCCGATGATGGCTCTAGATGAAAAGCTAATGGAACACCAACGTTCACCCCGAGAGGCACATAAATATCTGTACCAAATTTCCTAAAAATCCATCCAACATTTGTTGTATTTCATTTCACATGAAAGTGGTATATCATCATGGAACCATGAATGTTTGTTTAAAAATAAATCCATGGCATTCCATCTTTTGTTGTTCACTGGTCGACCGACATCACCATCCATAGAACCACACAAATAGGTTTTTTTTAACTTATTCTTACTTCACTTGAACGTTTGACTCTTACTGTGCAGAATGATCTACACCAATCAGCCAAAACTTTATGACCACTGACAGGTGACGTGAAGAAGAGTGATTATCTCGTTAAAATGGCACCTGCATCTCCAAAAAGGCAGCTCTTGTGGGGTGTTCCCAGTCTGCAATGGTCAGTACCTACCAAAGTGGACCAAGGAAGGAAAACCAGTGAACAACGACCAAGGCTCACTGATGTGCGTGGGGAGCGAAGGCTGGACCGTGTGGTCCGTTCCAACAGAAAAGCTACTGTAGGTCAAACTACTGAAAAGTGAATGCTGGTTCTGATACAAAGGTGTCAGGACACACAGAGCATCACAGTTTGTTGCATATGGGACCGGTCAGGGTGCCCATGCTGTCTGAATGTTATGGCTGATCGTTGTATGTGCAGAGTAGACTAGAAGGCTGTTTGGGCCACGTGAAAGTTGGAAAAGTTACTAATTAAAGTAATTAAGTAGTTAAAGAATCATGCCCATTAAGAGTTTTACCAACAGGTAACGGACACATTGCAACCTGCAGAAGGTAAATACCTCTGTGTGTCACCAAGATGTAGTGTGTTACAGTGCATGGAAGCAATATTAGAAGCAACTTTACTGTGTGTTGCTAGTATGTGTTACTGTCAGCTAGTTTAAAGGTCAATTGAACATGACATGAGAAGTAAAGGAGCTTTGGAATAAATTTACTAAGAAAACTCTCGTACACTGGTTAGACAGAGAGGACCAGGAAACACTCCTTGGACTACAGAAGAGTAGAGTCTCCCACGCAGCTAGCAAGTCTGGCCTGTTGCCGCCAACCAGCCTGTAATTCCACTCATCTTTCCCCTCGTCATGCAGGCACAGTTCTTCATTCCTTGGCCACGTTTCAGATGACAACTCAGGGATTTGTGAGTATAATAACCAACTGCATGCGCTGTTTATTTTGTATTAAAAATCCTACTTTTGAGGTCTGATTCTTAGTGTGCCCACCCCTCCACCCCCACTCTCTCTCCTTCGCTCCTCTGAAGAATAGTTTGTGAATAATTGGTTGATATTGTAGATTTACATCTGAATACATTAAATAAAAGTGATTTAGAATCAACTTTATTTGTAATTAAGTTTCCAACTCCGCTTTAGTTGAAAGTATCAATTTATTTTGTATTTCTTCAGTATGTTTTCAGTTGAGGATTTCACAGTTAGATAGTAAGCTTCTATTTTATGAGAGTTTGAAGAAGCTGTAATTTAAAAAGTAATTTAAATTTTAAATGTATTTAATTTAAGTTAAATTGTTTGAGCATGTTAACACTTTATTGAAGGTGTTTGATCATAATTATTTAGGAAAAATATGTTAAAATAGCAGTGTTTCTCTGCAAGAACTCTAATGAAAATGTCTGTAAATCTATTGCTTTGTCACCTTGTTTAAATTGGAATATTTTACTTAAATTTTACGGTAGGCTAAGGGATCCGCAAACCTGTCTCTACTTTTCTGGGGCAGAACAAGCCGCCCTGGCCAGACCAATCACTCGATGATCGGAGGACCTTCGGAGCCTACACAGGATTTTATCCAGAAGGCCTGAGTGTGTTTTGATTCAACTTCAGAGCTTAGAGCAGTTTCTCCACGACACACCTGCTGCCATTTTTCTGTACCCCAGTTCCTATATTTTCATGCATAGTTGAGTCGCTTGGCCTTGTTTCCATGTCGAAGGTTTTGGCTTCTTGGCTGCAACTCTTCCATGAAGACCACTTCTGGCCAGACCTCTCCGGACAGTAGATGGGTGAACCTGGATCCCACTAGGTTCTGCCAGTTCTGAGCTGATTGCACTGCTAGACATCTTCTGATTTCGAAGGGAAAGAAGCTTGATGTGTTTTTCATCTGCTACACTAAGTTTCCTTGGCCGACCACTGCGTCTACGATCCTCAACGTTGCCCGTTTCTGTGCAAATGTATCTATAAGAAGTGAAGGCAAAGGGTAGTAAAACCAAATATTGATTTGATTTTGATTTTTCTTTTGTTCGCTCACTTATCATTTTGTTAATTGATGAAACTAAACTATTAACACTTCCATTTTTGAAAGCATTCTTAGTTTACAGCATTTTTTCACACCTGCCTAAAACCTTTGCACAGTACTGTATG
>JAVQJF010064672.1:0-21076 GCA_036023855.1 Gadopsis marmoratus | reverse complement strand
CATCATAGTAACATTGGGTAGGGGTCCAGAGAAAACTACGGAAAGACTACAAAGACTACATTGTCTTTGCGTATGTGCACACCGACTCCACAGTAATTTTCGTGACCTCCGAGTGGCGTAATCGGGAGGCATTACCGCCGACGTGAATAACAATCTTATGATATTTACGTTTATCCTTAGCCAGCAGTTTCAAATAGCCGCTCTGGCCCCAGGGATGCATCTGACTATGGTCGCTGGTGTCGCTAACTTCACGTTTCTCAAAATAGAGCTGCCGATAATCAGAGTTACTTCTCAGCGGGTGAGTCGCTGAGTGGAGAGAATCTGTTAGAAACGTGAACAGGTCGGTGGTGAACCTGGGCTTTGGTTTAGGGCTCTGTTTCTTTCGGACAGTCACCCAGCCTCCCTGGTTTCCCGGCTAGCAGAAGCCACCTTTGGTCGGCTCACACCAGCTAGGTGTTGGCTAACTACAGCTGACCGACCTGCCAAGGTGCGGAGCCGCAACTCCAACCCTCTGAGTCTCGCCTCCAACGCTGCGAATATAAGGATTTGAAAGTAATGCAGAAAATAAACATGAGCATATGAAAATACCACCAGTAATACTACCAATAATGTGTCCCATCAGCACTAATAGCAACCAAGCCTAAACATGTTTCAGTCTATAGTGAGGGCCATAACCCTCCATAATATAGTATTTATAATATCATACAATATTTCTGTAATATCTGTTTTCTTGCTCCTTAAAGATCTATGTTCAGCTGAGCTATATGGTAACACCGAGTTGCTAAGCTAACAAAGGAAACAAACCGATAATGACACGGTTGTGCACATAGAAGACATCGAAGCATACTGAAAATGTGAAGTCAGTACAGAATCTGTCTCCTGTTCTTTCCCACAGACTTTTCTGAAGGATCTAATAAGTAAGGCATCATCATTTGGGCTGCGGGGTGTTTTTGTTCCCTAAAATGCTGCTCAGGCTGCGCTGATGGTGGGACGCTGGTTGTGGTTTAGGGCTTGGTAGGAACAGCTGTCCTACAGCTGCCATCTCTCCTGTTTTGGGGAGGGAGGATGGTGGGTGGGGGGGTTGAAAAACAGTCCCAAACCTCCTGGGTCAGAGCCCTGGTATGGTGGTCTCCCTGGCAACTGGAGCTGAGACTGTGGTGGTGTGTGTGTGTGTGTGTGTGTGGTGTGTGTGTGTGTGTGTGTGTGTGTGTGTGTGTGTGTGCACGAGCTGGGAGAACAATCTGGCCAGTGAGAAGCAGAGTGCTGCGGGTTAAGGGTACGGAGTCGATCCTCACTTTATCTGTATCCCTTTCAATTCAGAGACTGTCTCCCTGAGATAATATGCGACATGGCCAAAGGTGCAGCGCACAAAGTGTAATTTTTACCCAAACCAACCAACCACCATGTTCAATCCACGAGGAGATACTTAATATTCTGTCTCTCCTTTTTCTTTCCTCCTCCAACTACTCTCTAAGCTCAACACAAGGGAATGTGAAGTTCCCTGAGCAGGGCAAGATGTTGAGAAAGGGGGGGGAGCAAAGGCAAAGGGGGGGATGTAATGGCGAGAATGAGAAAGAAGACTGGGGGTTGGAGAGGAGAGGAGAGGAGAGGGAGGGCTCTGGAGATGGAAAGGCAGGGAGGACAGGGGATGAATAGGAGAGGGGAAAGTGGATATGTGGAGATACTTGGCGTTGGCGCCATCAAAATAGCGGTTGTCATGATAACTCAACCCTCCTTCCTCTGTCTCTGCCTCACACACACACACAGAGACTCTCTTTCCAAACTTCTCAGATAGTGTCTAATCAAATGCAGTACTTGGTAAAAGTGGTTTTACCAACATCAGAACCAGTGCATGAGAGCAGCAATGTACGGTTTATTTTTAAGAAATGATTTCTTCCTCTACTTACTAAAAAACTGTACTGTTAACAATTAACAGGTCAAGGTTTAATCATTACTGTTTCTCTCTTCAGTTTGATATTTATATCCAAGCTGCCTTTGCCTATACTCTTTCCAGCCGATGTGCATTGATGCAGTGGTGGCTCAATCCTGGCAACTATCGTATACAGTGCATTCTCACACTTAAACTTCAAATTAAAGCGCCCACCAACCTTCTGTGCAAACACATTTTGATGGAACAGCCCGAGTTTGTGTTGTGTTTTAGTGAGAAATGCTGCACACTTGATTACAATAAGCTCACAAGACAAAAGCACAGTAACAGGTGTTAGCTGTGACACATGAGCAGCAATGTGCATTGGCTGATCAATGTGTGAGGAGAGTGTGAGTGTGCGTGTTTTTGGAGAAGGCCTTTTTTATTGACCTCGGCAGCACATAGTTTGACGCAAACTTATTTTAAAGTTACACCCAGTTAGTTGTGAAACTGTTTGGAAAGAAAACACATTTTGGAGCTAATTTGGCTCTATGCTCATGTTTAGATGTAAATGTATGCACATATTTTAAACCCTCATTAACGCCACCTGAACCTTATTGCATGGTATTTTTTAACCTCCTGTGTAATATTGTAGGATAATGCTTGATAATGATGTGATATTTGTTCTTTGTGATAATAACCTTGATTGTGAGATCATTGCTCTTTTTCCAACAGACAGACTTAAATCTAATATGAGCTTCTGTCAAACTGTGATGTTGTTGTAGACATCAAATATTATTTATTCCCTTTTTTTTAAGAAAAATGGCAACATCCTGTAAATGCTGCTCTGTGGCTGCAAACATTTAACAGCAGAAGAGTAGTTTGGATTTGCAGCGACTTTTCAAAATGTTACTGTATATCCATCAGTTAAACTTTTAAAATGAACAATATTTACATATATGTATCAATTTTTTGTTTTTCAATGAGAGGAGAGGGAATAGACAGCTGACGAGAGGCAGGAAAGGTGGGAGAGAGAGGGGGGGGGGGGGGGGGACATTAAATGAACAAATGGGCACAGAGGTAAGGAATCTGCCTTAATGGTAGGTGCTCTACCAGAAGAGCTTCCAGGGCGACCCGGAATAGATGAAAATGACGATAATAATAATAAAAATTATTTTTAACAATGTAATTGGATTTCTTTTGTGGAATAATATCAGACAAATTATTATTCAAAACATATGATCTTGTCTTAAAACATCCCAGGAGAGTTTTCTTTAAATCTTTTAATGTAGAGCATTTCAAATTTTGGGATCTTTACTTTAAAGTAATATGGAAACAAATGAATCACAAAAATCTTAGGTACTGTTAATAATAGTGGGTAACCTGTAATCATCATTGGTTAATGATTTTAAAATATGTATGGAACAATTATTTGTAGTGATACAGTTAATGTCGGGTCCTGATCAATCTGTCTGCATGATTTGATGTCTTCACAGCAGCAGACGCTCTCTAGAGGCCTGCAGACGCACGCGAGTGAAACATGAAATAGAAGACTCACAGACAAATCTTTAAACGTGATGCCTTCTTCCTCATAGTCACGAGTGGGCCAGTTTTGGCCGCCCTGATGACAGGAAAACACCAAACGTAGAGGGCTGGACGTTGTTTCCATAGAAACAGACCTCATGCGAAAAGGTCACTGTCAGAGGTTTTTCTCAGAAAAAGGCAGAAGGATTATGGGGGGGGGAGTCAGAGAAGAACAAAAAAAAAAATTATTATCCATTTTTATACATTCCTGTTTTCCCCCCAACGAATATTCTGACAATGATAAAAATGTAGGATTTAAATAGTGCAATTACATGGCTGCGAATGGTGAGAGCCCCCTCTCTTTTTTATTATTATTTCTTTATTCTCTTTTGAAGTCGGGAATTGAAAAGCGAGAGTGGTCGACAGCCTGTGAGATGCCTGAGCTTTGTGTTTCGGTGCAGATACGTCGCCTGCCTGCCCCCTCAATCACTGGCAGTTCCTTCCTCTCTCCCCTCCCTCTCAAGTCATTTTAATTAAGTCAGTCTCACTGGCATGGTAGGCAAAGATAATTGGAGAGGGTTTTTGGATGCCATTTACTCTAAATGGCGCCTGTTTCTTCCCATTCTCTCGCCTTTTCTCCACTCCCACAGCTTCTCCCGCCACCCCTCCCCTCCCGCTCCTCATCTCCTGGCAAAGAGTTACCTATCTTCTCTTTCCTTCCCTTTTTCTCCGCTTCCATCTTATATTCAAACGTGAAATATGGATTAACTTCTTCTGTGTGGCTGAGGGGACGACTTCCTGTGAATTGCAAATTTTGGCCAAGCTGCAATTTATTTGAAATGGCAAATCAGGCAAAGCAATTTACTGGAAATGAGGAGGTTCTCTGAACTTTCCTCTTTAGAAAAAGTTTGTGTTTTCCCATTGCACGGGGAGCATCTGCTGAGAAAATCTTATAGAAACGTCTCTTTCGCACTTTAATGAAAAAATATCATTCTGGGAAACAAAGTGGGCTTTGATTTGATCTTTTTTTTTGTGAATGAGGTGTCGGGGAATGCTTTGAAATTCAGCGTTGTAGTCATGTCCCTTCAGTACTTCCATATGTCCGGAGCTGTTACTGTTACCAGGCCACTTTGTGTTATCGATTACAAACTTGTATTACACTGCACTTCAACACGCTAGCTCTACATTCAATCACAACATGCAGGGTAGAAAGTGCAGCACATAAAGTATATCAAGCACCCAATCCATGATTAGCCAAACTACACACAGTGAAGGTGAAAGTACATGTGTCCATATTAATCCATGTTAGCAGCATTGCCAATGTTTCAGTGGTCCACGCTGTTTGTCAGTGCGTGTGAGTGTTAAGTGTTCGTGTGGGGCTCCCTCTATCAATCAGGTAGGGCCGGGCCCTGCTGCTGAAAGGGGGCTAACAGAGGGCCACCCATCCAGTCGGGCGCTCTGGGGAGATCCAATGTCCTTAGTGCCTTAATGCGCTCCAGATGTCCCTTCAGCTGAGAGAGCGGGAGAGAGAGAGAGAGAGAGAGAGAGAGAGAATGTGAGGCTCTAGTACCTCAAAGCAGACCTGGATCTGGCTCACAGACTGTAGGTCTGGTTTGTCAAACGCTCTCCTCAGGGGGGTTGTTGTTGATGCACCTGCACTTTTGTGTTTTTGATAGCTGAGGAGAATTATTTCCCCTTTTCAGACATAACTCCTGTGTATAGATCTTTGTGTGTTCCCTGCAGTCTGGTGTGCCTTTGTCTTCTGTGCCTCGTCCCCCCCCCCACACTCCTTTAAAGAGTAGCTGCACCCAAAGAAACAACTCTTTGGTCAGTAAGCTTCTATTTATTACTTGTCTCACACAGAATAATACAACACTAGTCATTCCGTCAACAATTAAAAAAAAAAGAAGTGGTAAAAAAATGAGTAGAAGCCATTCATTTTAAAATGCTTCTGTGTACAAGAAGACTCGTCACCAGAGGAAGGAAACACGATGTGCTCAGTATTGACTATTTGCCTTTGGGCGTCACATCCTGTTTTGTCTTTTCATGTCCGTTTGCTATTGCCGGCTATAGTAAACCCACATCAGAAGACAGCCTAATATACATTTCTCAAAGATGGTAACACATTTATGGAGGAGTTAACGTCACAAATATTAAGAAAGACGATCTCTGGCACAGAGTTACCTATGGCTTTATCTCGCTCAGCTAACTGACTGTGTATAACAGCACTGCATTAGCTTGATATTTCTATGGTGAAAAAATGGCACTGATGCTTAAGCCAGTACATCGATGCAGGTTATCGTTAATAACATTACTTGCAGTTGCCACGAAACATCAGAAGACCTGTGGATTTTTGCCTTGTTGGCCTGGAATCTGATTTAAAAGCACGCCATGAGTGGCTGTGGTGTCGTTACACACTACGGACCACGAGGCCGTTCCTCACATCCCGAGAGAGAGGATCCTTGCAGGCTCTCTCACGCTTGGTTGATATGTCCTTCTACTACTGCCACTCTTACTTTCCTTTCTCCTCCAACAGCTTCGCCTGTACCTCCAGCATGATCTGGCCCCAGTCCACCCTACAGCCTTGCAAAGCTCTCTTTCTCTGCCTCTCCTCATCTTCCGACCCCTTTCTCTCCAACTTTGCCTTTCATTTTGAGCCCTCTACTCACCCGTCATTTCTCTTCCCTCCTCTGGCTGTTTGTGTCTCTATACGTCTGCTGTCCACCCGCCCCTCAGCCACGCATGCTCCATGCCTCTCTGCATGGCATTTCAGAGGAAATTTAATATGGGTTTGTTTGGTGTTTCCAAGAATTCCATTTGGCTGCTGGCTCCCCCCCCCCCCCCGCCCGACACTAAGACAAACAGAGGCCATCCAGTCAAGAGCAGCAAACACCACTGGTGTTGACCTCATTATTTGGTCTTCGCATTTCAGAAGACTCCAGCTCCTCTTCATTTTTTGTTTGTTCCCCTCTGCCTGGCTTCTTTCCTACACAGCTTCAGTTCTGGATCCACGGCGCCTCCGTATTCAGACATCTGATGCCGTCAATTCAGTATCATACAGTTAAGTTTTGATTGTATCTAAAGAGGAGTTGTTATCTATAAGGAGCATTTGGCAGCTTCTTATTTTACCTACTGGAGATGTAACCAAATATAAATATGTATCATTCAGCTCTGAACTGATACAAACAACATCCAGTTTTGACACCAGAAACGTCATACCACTCCTTAAGTCAGAGCTCAGTCAAACACCGTACACACACTGCTACAATCAATGGAACTCACTCTTTATAGCGGTGACGAGATTCCCAGATAAAAAGGAAGAAGACTCTCATTATTATTTAATCAGGAGATCCTGACTTTTTCTTCTGTATCAAAGTAATCCAGGTGATTGTTGTCTGCACAATTCCGACAGCGGAAGCAGCAGGACCTGATATGACCAAATGTAAACTAAAAATCACCGCAGGCTAAAAACATGGAGCTGTAGATTGATTCTCAGACATTCACTGGGGTTCATCCTCAATAACATTTCATCAGATTTTTGCAAATCTTAAAATGAGCAAATTTGCTTCAATGCAACTTTATTTTCATCTGGATGCCTTCCATTGTATTTCCAATATTCCTTTTTTCTTCTTTTTTAAAGATTTTCTCTGTTCTTTCTCTGTTTTGTTTGAGTTTGAGTTTAGTCATTTTCAACTTATACAATGAATGCACGTGTAAAATTCAAAAGTATTTTGGTGTATAGTTCAAATATTACATTATTTTGTTTATTTTGTTGCAGTATATACTAGAAGTATAGATGACAGTAGAAAAAACTTTTATTTAGAAAATGAAGCAGTCAAGACGATTTCTAACAGCACTATTACCTTACCTGTACAGAATATTTCCGTTTTGATGGACTCTAAACAACTTGTGGCATCAAAACAACATTAGAAGTGTCGTAATAGCAGGTTTTTATGAAATACAAACGGCATTTCAGTTTTTATGAATATAGTTTCTAACGGTAGGCAAATGATCTTGGACTGCGTTTTGTGCAAGTAACGTGGCCATACCTCTACCAAAGCAAGTCGCGCCTCCTTACTCCCTGCTTTGCGTGCTCTAAGAGGCTGACCTGTCCTTCCCCTGGCTGGTATCCTCAATGCAGACTTGTCGTACATGCCACTCTGCTCAGTCATCCTTCTGGCTCTGTGTGGCCTACAGCAGCTCTTTGCCCGCCTGCCTCGTCCCCCCCAAGACAAACTCACCGCCTTCCCCTCCCAACCAGAGCTCTGCTGACACTCAAGTGGCTAACATTGCCGACACGCACACACACACACATAGAGACATGCACATGCATGCATACACATACAGAGAGAGAGAGAGAGCCACCCACCTGCTAATCCCCCTCTCATTAATCCCCCACCACTCCTCAAATATTCCCTTCTGCTGATCTCATTGTGAGGGTGTGTATGAGTGTGTGTATACGTGGGGGTTGGGCGTAGTGCAACAGAGCCTTCTGCCATTGCCCGGGTCCATTTAAAGTGATATTTCACTTTCAGTTTTGTAGAACATTTCCAATTTTCAGCATATGCACACCTACACAGGAGGTGAGGAGAGTTCAACCTCAAACATGAGCCGTGCAGCCCCGAGGGATGTGCTGCCAGTAACACTGCTCAGGATGTTCTCCTCAGCCCTTAATGGACTACATGCATAATTGCAAACATGTTAACACTAGCTGTTAAAAAAGGTCCATGACAAACAGAAAAAGTTGTTACATAGGAGGTAATTTTCCTTTGTTTGTAACTGTGCTGGAGGTGCAAATTCCCTCAATTAAAGAAATTAGTGCTGGACATGGGACTAGGTTGCAGTGGGTTTTGGTTGATTAAAATCTGTAAGCGTCCACAGACGTGCGTGCATTTAAAAAGGCAATTCTTTTCAATAGAGCCTCTTACTTCTGGGTTTCGCGTGTTGCTGTCTCTCTGGAGTTGGAAGGTAAATAACAAATTCATCTTGAGTAGTCTTTAAATTTCATAGCTCATGATATGTAGACTATAAAAACACTAATGTGGCATCTCCTAATGTTATCTGGAGCTCCTTTGCCTGAGATCTGTGCACACCTGAACCCATTTACTGATTTTCATAGTGTGCATTAACTGTGTTCCCATGGTAACATGTATCCTATTTGAGACTATGAGGGACTATTTGTGATCCGAATATAAAGACTCTCAACTCCAAGTGATGCGGGTGATTTTCTGGGATATTGGATTGGATTGCTGACATCCTATTGTTAGCATGCTAATAGCAAACACGATAAATGTTACGTACTAAATGCTAGCATCCTTATGAGGTTGCAGTAGACTTAGCTCAAAAAATAAGTCCGATTAAGTTCAAATTAGTTTAATCGGACATAGGAAACTTGTTTGCCAGATATCGTCTTTACACTAATCTGCAACAGCAAATGCCTTTCAAAAGAAATGTGAATTACGTTTTTTACCAACATAATGGGGAAAATGTTTTTTATGAGCGTCTAAACCAAGTTATAAAATATACAGAAGGAATCAGCAAAAGTGTCACTGTTTCAGTGTGATGTTTCCCTACAGTGTCTGCTCTTGCTGTACAGCTTCCACTCGAAGCAACGGAAGCATGATTATCATTTTTTTATAGTTTTGTTTAGGCACTCACAGCACTTGAAATATGGTGGTCTTGGATTAAATATTAATACAGTCAGAAATGACTTTTGACCAATGGACATTTGATCCAAACCAAAACAAATCAGTACATGTCATGTCTAGCAGAGAGAGTTGGCCAGAGCTTAGCCTGATGAGCTGAGCATTGGGCGCCACCCTCAGGACAAACTCTCCAGTCTTTGCCCAAGAAGGAGTGAGGCTCTAAGAACAGGTGTGCAGTAAGCAATGGCCTGGGGTTCTCCAGGTGATGTGGACAAAAACAAGGAAAGAAAACACTGGTCTCATCTTTAACAGTTGGCTCCAGCATATATAACAACGTGAAAGCTACAGCACGGTGCACAGACATGAGAAACATTTTGTTAGGATGCTGATCAGGTTAAACTAAACAAGTGACTGTACTATAGACACTGTCCATTGTGCGTGCACTGCAATCTTATACAACACCACAGCAAACTATAGGCTTAATAATCACCAGAGTTGAATCAACACATCTGCTACACAGTAACAGATAAAGTTGTATAGTTCAGGTATATTCATTGCAGGATTATTGCATTGTATTGTATTGTATTGTATAGGTCTTCATGCTTTAGCTTCTAAACCCTGTGGATTCTAGGCATATCAAGTCTGGCAACTAGCTGGAGAAGTACCAGCTGATGGTGTGATTACAGTCAGAATACTGCAGACTCTAGATGAATCAGTAATACATTCCTTATACAAAAACTTTAAAGACACATAAGTCACTTCACTTCATCAGTTCAGCAAGGTTAAAGTGAATTACTGTTCTCATATCTTGTTTAGTTCAAATGCTTTTTAGTTTGACTTGTTACACTTGGTGCACACACTGGACTATCTTTTATAGAGTTGGTGTTAAAGCAAATAAGCCACCCTACATCCTGTGCCATTCACTTGTCAGTCACGTCGCCCCACCAGTAGCTGAAGTTGTTCCGGAGTGACACGGATGGCACTCACTGTGATAAGGAGGAATCCTTTTAAAAAAAAAAAAAAAAGGACCCTTGCAGATGCAATGGCAGATAAGCTGCACAATGTATGTGCCAGCAGACATAACAGCAGAGGAAGAGGAGTGAAGTGGTGGGGGGGAAGAGATGGAGAGAGTGGCGGAGCAAAGTGTCTGGAAAGGATTCAGCGGGAAACTCTTGTCGATTTCCTCTCCATGAGCTTGGCCTTTCCAATTTCAGCTTGAATTTTTCTGCCCGTCAGTGTTGTGATGGCTATCAGCTCCTCCTGTGTGTGTGTGTGTGTGTGTGTGTGTGTGGACTGCAGGATGCACACACTCAGCGCCCAGCACCACCTTTCAACGTCAAAATGCCAAAGCTGCTATTCTTGGAGTCAGTACATGCTGGAGTACATATTCCATACTAAAACATCCATGAATCTCTTTGACACAGAAAACAGGCTTGAATACAACTTCAGTTCACTCTTCTGTCTTCTTAATCTTCATGTTTGATTTCGGTGGAAGGGAACCGGTGATGCTATTAATCAAGACATAGTCAATCAGGCTGTACATCCCACATGTGCTGATGATAATGTCTCTTATCATCTGGGTGACGATGTGAAGGAAACCTGGCACGTTGTCTCATATGAGCTACCATTTACTCCAACTCTATAGGATATGGCTGGCAATATTTTATATATTTTTTTAGTGTCAACAGATCTCATGAAAAGACAAAAGCAGCAATGTGTTAGTCTGTTGCTCAATACTTTCTCACTTCCCTACCCTGTCTGTGGCTCTCAACCGCAAGATTGACAACTTCCTACTGACTAAATGGTCACGAATATCCCATTTCAGAATTAGCCCTGTCCAGACTGAAACTACTGGATAGATTGGCTTGAAACAAAAGGCAACTGTGTTCCCCAGAGGATGAATCCTACTTACTTTGATGATCTCCTGACTTTCCAATCTTTATCCAGGAGCGTGGTCTGTCAATTTGAGAGTATGGCTTATTGAATTCACGTTCAGGTTTTGTAATGCTCTCGCACTCATAGCACCTGCTTGTGCTTCGAGTTGCTCTGCTCCTGCTCAAACTGCATGCTTGCACTCGGATATGTTGTTGCTTGCGCAGACGTCCTGCGCTCCAGCTTCAACGCTGCTCCTCGCACTCAGACTGTTTCTGTGCGCTCGTGAAACGCCTGCTGTGAGACCTCTGTTGTTGCACAAAATCCCAGAGAGCAGAGCAGAAATCTGAAAGCAGACATTTCTGTGCAAGCGAGAATATATCTATATATATATATATCAAGCAACAGTTTGTGCAGGCAGGGCCTATATGGGTGCGAGGGTGTTGATGGAAAGCGTTACCAATTCTGAACGTGAAATCAATCATGCTCTTGAATAAAGACAGGGAAGAAAGACCCATATGGATGTTGGAAATTTGGTTCAGACATTCATGTTCCCCTCAGGTTGAATTGTAATCACATCTAATGCCATTATCAGGTCAACATTTCATTTTTTAAAACATTTTTTATGATTCCCATCATCCTCAGGTGTACTTTGTGTTATGTGGTAATGCAAATGTTAGCATGCTAACATGATAAACTAAGATGGCAAACATGGTAAATATTTCACAATCACATAGCATTGTGATTGTGTGTATGTTAGCGTGCTGACGTTAGCATTTAACTCAAAGCACCGTACCTGAGTACAGCCTCAGAGCCAATAGCGTGGTCGTAGACCCTTAGGCTTGTTTAAAATAAAGGCTCAGTAATTCCCAGTAACAGCTGGGCACCATAGTTTTTAGCAGACACTTACTCAAACAAGACTGAATAATGCATTTGGTGTGCTGCAGAATATGTACAGCAACAGGACGGTTTACGTGGGATTGAGTCAAAATAAACTACAGTGCCCATGTTCATCACAATGAAGTAACACGTCACCCAGCGTAGTGTGGATCATCGATGCGTTTTTAATAGTTTTTGGACAAAAAGCTCTGTGGCACAGAAGATATATGTAGATCTGGTAAAAAGTCCTATGGTCAATGTTGGTTTTGGCATTTTTATTGGATTTGCTTGACAATAAGAAAAAACTAATCGGATATCCCTTTAATGAACATGGCTTGAGATGCATGTTCTACTAAACATCATCTCATGTGTGGTTTCTCTGAGCCTTTTGCGCCATACAGACACTGTTGCAATGCTATTTTTGTTGGCGGAGGGCAGCACAATGTTGGCACTCTCCACCCACCCCACCCACCCGCTTCCCAGGAATGTGTGCCTGTATGAGTGTGTGTGTGTTTGTGTTTGTTTTAGGAAATGATGCAGCACCAGTTTGTGTGAATCTATCCACCACGGAGCTGAAACAAAAATAAGTTCAGTGAAGCAGGTCTGACTTGGTCGCCACGCGCCATGTTTGCCACGCGTGCCGTCGTATATATAGTGGAGCATGTCCATGTTCGTATTATCATTTTTTATGTGGGACGATTGAGGAGCGTGCTGCAGCCTACTGGGAGCAAACAAACCTCCACACTGGCATTGCTTGAGCTGTAGCCAATGGGGAGCTAGTTTCACATAAACGAGAGCTCTCTCGGATGTTCTGGCATTTTACTTTGCAGCAAAGAGGGTCTCTGTTCTAATTAAGGAGATTATTGATTATTGGGATGATCATGTAACACAGTAATTAATCACATAATCACTGACTTTGAAACTTCTACATCAGTTCCCCAGCATCCATCTGATATACATAACTCTATTTGAGACATATGTTTAGTAGCTCTGCTGTTTGTGTTCCCTTTTATTTACCCACCTCCTATTAATTATCCAATCCAACACCTGTGCTATAGCTACTAGGATGCAGCTTGTGTTACGTAACTGTCAACTTGCTAGAAATACTTCTTACCCATATATAATCTGAATAATTAGTAATACAATCATTATGGCACAGTGCGGCACAGTGAAAACCAAACCACTTTTAGTATAATTTCTTAACGTTTTGTATGATTTGTGTCAGTCAGTATTTAAATGTATAAAAAAGAAATGTATTGCAGTATCATGTTAAAATTGTTTTGTTAAATCCCACATTTTGGGGGGTGGCGGTTGTTTTTTTTTTATCATTTCAGCTAGCTGAATTGAAGAATCATGAACAGAATACAGACATGACCATGAACCTCCTTGCTTCCTTCTCTTATTTTCTTTCTTACTTACTTTTGTAGTAAAGCAAAAAAAAGAAACAAAAAAGGTTAAAAATCAGGTACCTCTTGATACAGATGATTAAAAATGGTACAATCATTTACCTCTAGCCGGAATATCTTTTCATCTTCATTGTGTATGTTTAGCCTCTTCAGAAAGAAACCTCACCTCATTATAAAAAAGGGCTTTTAGCTATGCTAATAAGGTTATTTGCATGCAAACCACCGGTCCATAGGGAATTACAAAAATTTCCCACTATACTGTAGTTTTACCACTATCCATTTTACTTGAGACATTAATCTAAATTTTAAAAGCAGGAAGGAACACAATCAAACTGGAATCTGTAATATCCAAACAAACATTTGCATAAATACAAAGAAAACAAGAATTGCAGTCAGATCGGAGCACTGACACCATTGTTGGCAGTTGGAAAGACAGCGATGAATCGTGCAAACTGTCGTACCCGAGGGAAATCCTTGTGTCTTCATTATGGCTCTGGGGCATATTTGAATATGTGAAGGACGTTCATTAAGAAGTTCAGTATGAAAGAATAAGCTGGAAAGGTTATAGATTTAAATTCAAGCCTAAAATGTCATTGGAAATTGATGAGGACGAGCGAGAGGATCCCTTTGAGTGAAGTCAACCCAGTGAGTGAGGAGAGGAAACCAAAAGACTCCGTGTTCTTCCTGAAAGTAGCATCATGTTGACAATGAGGATGCAGCTTATCAATTTGTCAAAAAATAGTAGAAGTAGAAAACATTTTCCCTCAGTTTCCTCCCACTGAGCTGCTGAAGGGTAACGTTGCCTTGTGAAACCACAACATATTCTGAGCATTTTACATTGTGTAGAGCCGACTACAGTAGGCCTATAGCATTTCATTGAGTTCCCCTTGCTCAATGGCGTACTCAGCCGCAAGTTGGACGACATTCATGAGCAGCAAGCGACACAACATTGTGTTGAGTTTGTGCAAAGCTTTTATTGATGTGATTCAAATCTGAATCTGCTCGGCCAAGCGGTGACCAGATGCACTCACTTTTTCTTCGTGTGTCAGTCCAGCAGCAGAACGCCTTGCGCTGGATGCCCTCGACTGCGTGCGCTTGCAATAAGGCAACACTGAGGAACTTCATGAACACTGCAGAGCAATGAAATCACATACAAACGTCACCCCTTCAACCCCTGAGACGAAACCTTTCAAAAACTGTCCACTTTTGCCGTGATCTCGCCGAACCCAGAGTTAACAATGTCCACAACAATGCCGAAATGTCCTTCACCGAGCTTCAAATCCATGCCTTATCCGTCTTGTGGGCGAGGATGAGTCCAATCAACAAGAGCAGATGAATAAATCATACTAGTATGAATTGTAAGTGTGGGCTGGCGAGGAGCAGGGTGTTGCGAGGCTCAGCGGAAGGAGGGCTGCTGGCTCAGGTTAATGAGGTGGTCTGGGAGTGTGGACTGGGTCCTGACTGCAGTGTGTGTGGAGCTCACTTTAGCCTGGGGGAGATTTGTAGCCTTAAGACCACTGGTGAGACTGTCTTCGCCTCCGGCTGTGTATGCACTTGCGCCTTTGAGTGTGTGTGCGGGTTGGGGGGGGGGTTGCGCGTTAGGGCGAGAGACTGTGTGCGTGATATTGCCCTCAGGATGACACAGGTTGAAGCTCTGCTATCTCTGTGTGTTTAATGTTGGCATTTGTGCATTAATATACATGCCTATGTTTGCATGCATGCCCATTCCCGTGTGTGTGTGTGGGGGGGGTTGCACTCCGATCTATGTGTTATCTCATTACCATTCCACCCATCCCTCCACCATTTTACTCAACGCCATCAAGGCCTCGCCTCCTGGTGTTTGCATTGTAAATCAGGCCTGACAATAAGGCGATGATTAGATCCTACTCATATTCAAAAACACCTGATTTATTTATTCATCTTCCTCTCATGCAGGGTGTCAAGATGCATAATGTCTGACCAAGGTGACATACCCACTTCCAAATGTTATTCATTGCATTTGCAGGTCAGCCTCTTAACCAACAAACTCAAACAGGAAAGATTAAATGAGATTTTGGATGGGAGCATGTGCAAATGGCAGCTCCTCAGCTCCTTGCATCCACAGGAAGGCCATCCAGCTGGTTCTCTCCTTCATGCATGCACATGTGATGTCAGATCAGGTATCAGAATGGGTTGCACTCTGTCACGGTTTCAACATTTTGAGACTGGATTTGAATCCAGCCTTGAGTGTAAAACTGTGATACGCCGTCTCTGTGTTCATGAATATGCGCACGGTATTATTTATGGAAAGCTTCAGAAGTCTAGAAGCAAATCCAGATGATCACTAGTTAAGTTAGACAAGCCTTTGCATTGTTGTAGTTCTGTTTTTTAAGAAATCAGTTGGGCTATTTTCAGAATTGCAGACTGCCCTTCTGAAATTAAGTAATTATTTTTATGGCAAAGAGTGAAACAAATAAAACACCTGCAAGAAGTATGTTCCAATTCAACATCAAACATTTAAGTCTGTTGTAAGTGGTGTGGCTGTGTTGGTCTGTTGTTCTGTCAACCACTTTGGTCTAGGATGAAATGAATTGACACATAAACACCTTAAATTAACATTCATGTTTACCACACAATCAAGCCTAATGACTTTGGTGATCCCTGACTTTTCTTATAGCGTCACCATGAAGTCGACATTTTGTGGTTTTGAATAAAATGTCTTGACAACTGCGGGGTGGATTGCCATGGAATTTAGTGCAGACATTCATGTTCCCCTCAGGATGATGTTGTCTATGTTAGTCTGATTCTGCAGAGAGTAAAGTGTTTTAATAACTAAGCATGAGAGAGTCACATCTTTGTCTATCACAACTCTGCTTTTAATGAACGGGTGCAAAACCCCTGCCAGGTCACCATCTGGAGTGCAAAAGATGTTCTCCATGATGCCGCTTTCTGTCTTTAAATCACTTTTATTTTTATCACCTTGGTGTGTAGCAGGAAGCACGATATTCAACATTTAATAGAAGTTCAACACTGTACAATAAATTCACCTTCAAACCAAAGCATGCAGGAAAAAGCTTTGGACATGGTTGAAGTGTGGAGGCCAGAGGCAGTGATCACATCATATGTGACCAGATAGGGATTTTCATTTCAATGCCCGGGGTAAACGGGGTGAAACTGCAGCTATGCCACTGACTAACCTTACATCAATACAGCAGAGGCTCATTCTATGCCTGAGAATTGTTGGAAAATGGAATGCTGAATAGAAGTGTTTCTCGCTGCACAGGATCCAATGAAAGAGTATGACTGCCTCCAATTCAAATTCACAAAATCCTTTGATGTTTTTTGGAATAATTTTATGCCTACTTCTCATTTTCCATTTTGTGCTTGCTTTTCAATTTTGATTGCGACTACAGGCACTTTTCAATTGATATGCATTATGAACTCTGTAATAATTCAAAGGCCTTTGTTGAGGAACAAACATGTCATTTGTCCTCAAAATGAATTTTACGACTTATTGTGTAACCATGTACCTTTGGTGGGTTCAGAGAAAGTGGTTGCTATAGACAGTTATTGTTTCCTTTGTCTGGAAGAGATTTGTGCTTAGAACTTTGTACTTAGTTTCATGAGGCAAGTTTTTTTTGTGTGTGTTTAATTTCACTGATGAAAGTATTTGTTGGTGTTTTTTCAGTGTTCTTGTCTGTTCTCCTATGTACCTTCATGATCCAGCAGCCACGCTATGGCATGTGTTTGTGCACATATTTGTATGCACACACGTGCACAGTTGCCTGCTCAAATTTGGTGTTTGGTGGCTTGTTCCTTCGAGGGATGGCGAAACTTGAGAGGCCGCCTAAAATACTGTGCAGTAATTGGAATTGCTTTATCTTCAGTCTCATCAATTAATGTGCAATTTTCCATTTAATCACTAACACGCTCACTGCATTTGCAATTAAAATGAGGGACTGATAACAGAGAAGATGCCTTTCAGCTGATACCAGTTGGAATGAGAACAGAAACCAGAAGACGCAATCAGTACACAAAATGACTCGCAGAGACATGCACATGGCACACACAAGTGTGAGCACACACAGTGCAAACAGTCATGCTCATATAATGCTGCATTGAACACACACACACACACACTCATGCATACACCGCACACACAAACACAGTCTGACATGATAGCGCATGCAGATTTGCAGCTAAAACCCCAAATTAGAACTCGTCAATAGAACTAAACCATCATTTAACATCAAAAATGTTGGCAGCAGTTGTGGATTCAGATGAGAAGGGGTCTGGGTCTCAGTGGGGGATAAGCTCACTGGCGGGGAACGTCTGTCATGTATTGTCCTGATTCTGAGGAGAGGGATGAGATGTTCGCATCACTTCCTGTTTGGCAGCAGGAACCTGAACGCTGCCCAGAAAGACGAGGGGCACGGGGCTCAGCGCACAGATGTGCGAGACTATAAGAGGAGCATACAGCAGGACGTTTATAGTGCTGAAAGCAGGAGTGCTGCGTAATACTGCTGTAATGGTGTTCATTCATATTCCTGTAATACTCCTACTTAGTGTGTATATGATATCAATGTACGATACTCATTTTATGTTATTTCTTGCGTGTCATTCTTGTAAAAAAATAATCTTGATTATTAAAGTTGTTTTTCCTCAGGCTGAAACATCACAGCTGAAAAGTCTCAGCTTTAGTGTTCAGCTGGATCCCCTGCACATTTTTGTTTCCTGAGGCATCAGCTCTTAATGGACGTTGCGACCGTTGCAGAGACTTTTGCTCGGATGTTCCGGTTCTATTTCACTAGCTTATAATCAGGCGTTTTCCTCCAGGTCAGTACCATTCACCAGTGCATTGGAATTGCTGCCTTTCTTTCATGACCACACAGGGCTGCATGTGGCATTACAAGGCTTTTGTTCCAGTAAGTCCAGCGGCTCAAGGTATTCAGCGAACATTTGGCGTTTGAAGAAATGTTGATTGAACAGTCTGCGTGGCTGTGTGAAGCACTGAATTGAACCTTGACGTGTCAGCGTTTTGTGAGGTCAAGGCTCACATTTATGTTTTATAATGGTTGAAAAAAGTACAGTTTGATAAATAAAAGATTTCACAGAGCTAACCCTCCCCAACCATCAAAGCAGCCTTTTCAAGGGTTTTTTCCTCTGGTCAAATAGTTTGAATTACAGGACATTTTCATGCAGAGTATACTGTACACATAGGTTATATGTAGCTTCAGGGTGGAGCACCTGCTGTGCGGTGACGGTGACGGTAGGGGGCCTGTGCGTGTGCGTGCTTGTGTATGTAACATACCCCCCTGAACCAATTAGCTTCTTCGGGGGGGGGGCGACAGTTACAGCGGTGTTCCACAGGGTACAGCCCTCAGCCCTGTGGGGTCCCGGCCAATAGCAATTAACCCACCAACAAGAGCCCTAATTAGCCCTCTTGATTGGCTTGGTAACAGCGCATCAACAACACCAGCAGCCAACACATAGAGGCAACCAAGACTCTGCCACGATGCGTTGCTTTACAGCCAGCTGTACTGTAATTAGTAAACAAGCATAGCTGTCTGTAATTGGTAAACAAGTAGTCGGGTTTGTTTGCGGTGTCATTATGAACCTGCTGCTTTGTAAAGTATTTCTGTAAAGGACTCCATGATTGAGTCTGTATCACTTTGATCCAACAATGCTACCAAGCCGAAAGAAAACACTCAGTATTAATGCACCATCCCGGCTGTTCTGTCAGCTCTATGCAATACATGCAGCGGGAGACTGAGGGGGGACTAGAGCAAAGAAAGACACGTAAATTAGTAAATGGACACGGGGAAGAGGAAGTGTGAAAGGGAAGAGTGAGATGCTGCGTGAGAATTTAATCTCCTGTTATTTAATCATAGCAGCACCTGCTGGCTGCTGCTGTAATAGAATTTGCACTCACCACTTGCACTTGGTTTATGTTTCTATGGTTTTTTTTTTTTTCCTGTCTTTCCCAGTCTCAATGTGAAGCTATCCCATGATGCAACATGTGTCCCCAGCACCTGCAGTGACAATGATGGCCACCCAGAGCGTTCCTCCACCATCGTACCAGGAGAGCCAACAGGTCAATGCTTGAACTCATACACTGAACACAGGGTAGCAACTTAAGAATGAATGTTAACGGTCCTGAAAACCTATTTTACTCGGCTTCTGGCTCCGATTAACGGAGTCCTACATAAATAGAGTGTTGTCTGTCAAAGTTAGAACACTTGTGATCGTGTATCTGTGCTCTCCTTACTGGTTTCCACCGGCAAGGCTCAGTTGGAAAAAGGTGATGTCATATATTTCTGTGCACCAATCAGAATTGAGCAATCACAAAGTTTGAATCATGACGACAGTTAATTTGTTTAAGCAGATAAGCTTTGAGTGTTAAACCCTTAATAGGTAGCGACTTACGATGCTTTCTCCCCAAACATGAACTATGCTTATTTAGTTGTGATCATTTAATACTGAGTCAGTACTTTCAAATTGAGTTTTCAGGTGATTTCAATGACCTGTTTCAACCCTCTTAAACCTACACTAACAAAGAAATGCCTGGATGTAGTTTTATATTTTTACCAATTATTCTTTCAGTTAGCATCAAGTGTTATACATCATATGATTCAGGGGAACCTACCCTTTTTTCTTGGTGCAGTGTAAAGTCACCATCATGCATTACCTTTGTGTGAGCATGTCATATTTGTTCTTAAAAAAGCCCCATCAGAGCCATCAGAATTTGACAAAAGTGACAAAATACAGTGGCATACAATATATTTTTTCCATAAGGCATTGTCAGCATATCAAAGTATGTGGCCTATGTATAAACAACTATATCTTCCGTATTTGCCGAAAAGTCATTTGCTGCCAAAAAAAATCACGATCTGATTAATCAAACTATGTTCCCGGGTCAACTAAAGCCCAGAGAGGTTTAACTCTCTGTTAGAGCTCCAATAACAGAAATCCAAATAAACTACACACATTATTTTTTGCATCTCCAGGACTCCAAACAGACCATTAGGGGTAACTACATTAAAGTAACAATGTTGTCACCTTTAGAGAACACAAAGTTAAAGTGACTGCAGGAAAATTATGAGATATACATCTAGAAAGGTGCAATCTGTGCAAAAACAGTCTATAAGAAAGTTATTAATAATAATAATAATAATAATGCAATGATACAGGAATGTTAGATGCCTTAAAATAAAGCATCTGTAGAGTAAAATTGCCACTAATCAACTATACTAATTGTATAGCCTCTACAGGAATATTAAAATGATTTTTCATGAGGTTGAATTGCATAATCAAGACCTGACTTCAAGAGTGATACGTACTGTATGTTAAGAGCAAGAACAAGAGGTCAAGCCCCAGCCTGCGGTGCCCAACACAACACTTAATTCCACCAACAGGTCAATGTAATTAATGTAGCCTAACTGTGGCTGGGCCCAGGCTTTGTCTAACTCTGCAGACCAGGGAGGTAGAGCAGGTGCATCCGACCGCCTCGCCCTCGTCCACGCCACCTCTGTCTGCTTTTGCCCCAGAGGATTAGTGCGAGGGGGGGAGGGAGGAAGCTCCCGAGCTGCAATCTGTGTGCTCGGCAAATGCAAATGAGAGCTAGTTAAGTGTGAAGAAGCTAATTTATTTCCCATTTGGTGCTGGGATTAAGACTTGAAGCTTCCTCCCACCCCACCCCGATTCGAAAAAAAAAATAAAAAAGCCAGGGGGGTGGGGGTTGTTAGACTAATTTCTTCAGAGAGAAGGAGCGAGAGAGGAAAGTGGGGTAAAGGATGAAGCAGACAACGGATTGTGTGCTCCGGGGGGGGGGGGGGGGGGGGGGGGGGGGGGGGGGGGGGGGGGGGGGGGGGGGGGGGGGGGGGGGGGGGGGGGGGGGGGGGGGG
>JAVQJF010064663.1:0-47952 GCA_036023855.1 Gadopsis marmoratus | reverse complement strand
TGGCGACCAGTCCAGGGTGTTTCCTGCCTCTCGCCCAATGTTAGCTGGGATTGGCTCCAGCCCCCCCCTGCGACCCTTCGGGATAAGCAGTCTGGTTAATGAATGAATGAATGAATATTCTTCTGGGCAATACATGTGCAGCTTTGTCCATTCTTTGTTTTTGATGTTTTCCATCTTCTGCCATGATAAATATGCATTTCCCAGAATACCCAGGTGTCCATAGAGTGGACAACATAACTAAAGCTATGCTTTACGTAATGAGCATATCGGACAAAATGAGAGCTCCACCAAAACACAAAAAATAGCATAGAAGTCTTTATAATATACTATATAAGACTTTGTTCTCTGATATTAGTCATTCTGGTTCTCTAATTCCCTTCTGTCTGCTAGAAATCGGTGGTGGATCCTGCACCTGCGGGGACGTGTCTCCTGCAGGTCTATAACCTGGCAGGAGGTAACGTCAGTCTGGAGATCCCCGGCAGCAAGTTTCCAGAGCCGATCCAATACCTTCAGGTGATCAGACGGCATGAGGGAAAAAGCTACTTTTTATACTATCCAGTGTGGATGCAGGGCAGCACAGAGTTTTCACTGGCCAGGTTTTACTCAAATTCAAATGCCAGGATTATAGAATAAAAATCTGCCAACCAGGAAATGCCTAACAAGTAAAAAATGTGTCTCGCAGGAGTGTGTCCTAGCTGAGACAGGAGCACAACGGAGGAGCTAAAAACATATGAAGCAGCTTTATAATATACACAATATGTAGAGAATAAACAGGGATGAACTAACAATTAAGATCAGGTGGATAATGTCAAATCATTAGCATTCAGGGTAACACAAAAAAAACGCACAGCAATCAGCGGGTACACAGAACCTTGAAGGTGTGGACGTGTACTTGCAGGCTCATAATGAATGCGATGTTTGCGTTCGTCTTTGGCAAAACATTTTGGACATTTTTAACTCGTTTTGTTTGTTTTACCTGTTTGTATTTGCATTTTAATGAGCCCACTAAGCTAAACTTGTGTTTACTGACCCCACTATCTGAGTCTCGGGCTGTTTCCCGTGGCCGGTTTTGCGACTTCATTCTAGGAAATATTAATGAAAGGTTTATGGTTCCGTTTTCTAAACAACATTACTGAATGCATCTTTAAAAACTTCAGGGACAATAACTTCTATCTTCCAATACTGGGTGATGTACTCTATCTGATTCCCGTAGAGCATGAACCCCCACGTTTCTCTCTGTTGTCAGGACCCGCCTCAATATGAGACGCTTCCACTGGAGGAGTCTGGCAAGGAAATGAAGATTCAGGTCACCCTCAGTGGAAAAACCTCAGAGTGTAACCCTGCGTTTGACCAGCACAAGGCCTACAGTCTCATCTTATACCCCGAAACCCCTGGAGTCCGCTGCGACCTTGTGAGTGCCCCTGAAAATTGGCTCCAAACAGGCCATTACTTTTACGGTTAATTTAACTCCTTTCATTCAGAATGAGAGGGAAACGGTATACTGTTGTAAATCCAAGGACGCCACACAAAGAGTGAAATGTTTATTGTCGGTGTAACATTAGCATTTTAGCATTAGCGTGGTATGAAAAAAATAAAGCCAAATCAAACGTAATGCTAACATTAAACATTAGTCAGCTAATCTGCCGTTAAACATTAGTTCATGTAGTATATGGTGATTTTTTTGTGTCAATGAAGTTACCATTACATTTTTATCCTGAGCGGGAAGGGGTTAATTAAAACAATTACCGGAACATGTTTTTCTTATTTATATATTCCATACAGTATTTGACATTAAAATCACATAAACCACTAAAGTCAAAATAATAGTTTAGCGTGGTACTTCTCCACTAACACACAACAAGACAGAATGTTTAGCCAGTTTTCCACCTGACAGCGAGCATTACGTCAGCACGACTTAAAGCCCTGAGCAGAGAAACGTGACGGTTTTAAAATGACCTGAGCTCCCCAGATGTGACCCTTCTCTTCTGTGTGGGTGTGGTTTCATCACAGCTGAGTGAGTGTTGTTGTTGCTTTTGAATCCTGCAGGTGGACGACTACATAGATAAAAATGAAGATGGAAATCCTCTTCTGAGGTAAAAGGTGTTTAATCTCTGAGGCTCCGGCTCATATTTTGCACTTACAAAGTAAACATGTTGAATGATCAGTTGAGTTTGCTCATGATTTCTTTCTAATTTTAAACAGGTTCCTCAACACACAGCCTGAGGCATTAAACCTAACTGTTGGAGATGTGACTTTCCACGTGCCCCCTGGTTATAGCATGTCCCCTAACAAGACCGTGGATCGGGGAGGGTGAGTAGGGCTGGGTTGTCTGTATCAGTACAAACAGACCAAATCCCGGAGCCACTTCCTGTCCAGCCACTGCATCATTTTTGAAGTTGAAAGTGTTGTGATCTCAACAAAGTTAGCCTCAACTAAGTTATTAATTGACTTTATGTGCGTGCGAAATAACTTTTTAATTCAATGTAGACTCGTACGTAGCTTGTCGAATCGCACTCTTTGTTCTTCTCCAATTCATCTCATCCTTCATGTACCTCCTGCCTAGATACCCATCTGTCAGCTGCAGCTTGCAGTCAGAGAAGTGCTCTAATCTTGACCTGGGACTGCTGGACTTCGGAGCGTCCTACACTGTCATACTCATGGAGGTTAGCATGCATGCTGTACAGGTTCATTCAGTTCGATTCAGTATTATTTATATAGCGCCACATCATAACAAAGTTATCTCATAGCACTTGTTAATATAGAAGTCTAGGCCGACTCTATGTATACAGACCCAACAATTCCCACCACGAGCAAGAAAAACTGCCTTGATGTAACACCCCTTGTCCTTTAGCTGATTCCCGTCGCTCACTAAGAAACATTGAATCTACTTTCATTTCACTACAACACGACAAAACCCTCTCTGTGTGCTTTGTCAGGAGTCAGGTAAAATTGTGGCTCACAAGATGGAGGACGTAAAAGCCAACAACGTGCACATCGCCTGGCAGATCCCCCAGTACGTCCTCATAACTGTTGGAGAGGTCATGTTCTCCATCACAGGCCTGGAGTTCTCCTACTCACAGGTTTGTCATGATACACACTAAATATCAGTTGGGTAATAACTGTATTATTCTCTATTTTCTTAATGCGTCCCCTGATCCAGGATGGATTTTGCCGTGCCAGCAAACAAAACGTTCACCAGATGGAATGCAGTCTTCTTAGCAACGTAGCAATGTGGGGGGAGGGAGAAGACAGAAGCTTTCAGAAAAGATATGACAGTTTGCAACATATTGAGCACACAAATTGGCAGATGAAGAAGAGCATTATGTTGCTGGAGCAGTTTGAGAAGGTTCTCTGGGCATTTTGATATTTTTTTCTCACCATGAAACTTGGTTGCCATTGCAACCCATTATACTGCAGTTGTAAGATAACGTTCAAGAGCCACCATGGATACAAGGATTGAGCATTTGATAGTCAAAACATAGGTTTTCGGGAGTAGTAATCCATGAAATTGGTTGTTAAACCTTCTGGAAAACGGCAACTTCTTGGAAAGCAGAAAAAAAATAAAAATAAATGCTTTCCATCACATTTTCAAAGTACTGATCCCACTAATTGTGGATCCCTCTCTTCCTCTCAGGCTCCAGCCAACATGAAGTCAGTCCTGCAGGCCAGCTGGCTGCTCACTGTTGCGTTTGGGAATGTGATAGTGCTGATTGTGGCGGAGGGTGCAGGCCTGGAACAGGTACGACGGCTTCAACCCAGAGCTATATCTTAATGTTGTAGCTATGTAGCTTGTGCAATAGTGATCTCTTTTGAACGGTTTGTCTCAATGTGCCACGGTTATCTTTTTCTGCTGTTATCCCAATATACAGACGGTGGGCTTCGGCCGTGCATAGCATTGAACATTTGTATTAAGATGAATCAGCCACGTGTTTTACTGTGAATCATCTGTTTACTCTGTAAATCTTGCCTGCAGTTAAATTATGTCCTACATGTCATTCTGTAATGCTGTGAGCACCGCAAACGAAAATCCCATCGCCTCCGTCTCATTGTTTTGTTTCCGATTTGAACTCTCAGAATTTGACTTCCTTTATTGCTTATAACCACCATATCAAGTTTAAATGTGGCCTTCAATTCTATAAAATGCCTTTTTTATGACTGCGTCCGACATAAAACACACACCTACAACCTTTTACCATAGAATGTTACATTTTATTTTGCTTCTCAAGAGTGCAGCAAAACCTCTGCAGGGTAACCGAATCGCTCTCCACCCAGTGCAGTTCTCACACTAACCAGCATTCTGTTCTCCCAGTGGAAGGAGTTCCTGCTGTTCGCCTGCCTGCTGTTGGGCGTCTGCATCATCTTCTCCGTCATGGCTTACTTCTACACCTACGTTGAACCTGATCAGCTGGACAACCAGGTGGATTCAGGGAGGGAGGAAGACGACGACCACGACGACGACACGAAGAAAAAAAGCAACAATGTGCAGCTGAAGAAAACGGGGAAGGGCACCCGAATGTAAGCGTGCGACATTACGTTAGTCTTCTTTGCTGGAGCTGATTTGATTGTGTAGTATTGGATGAGTTACGAGGAGGTACCCAGTTTTATTTCATTTCCTGTTTTCGTTTTAAGGTACTTATTTTTGTGATAATGAAGCACTGTAATGTGGTCACTGGACATTTCCTGTGGTTAGAAGTCCAGTGTTTGTGTGCGAGGTCATTTGATGTATTCTATGAAACCGTAACACGCCGGGCCCTTTGAAATGTTTTAACCACACAGCACAGGAAAGTATTTTCTGAATGAGACGGAATACATAAAATTGTATTTAAAAGAAGCTACATACTCTGATTTCCCACAGCATGCTCAATTGTCTTTCTACAAATGAATGTTAAATATTATATGCTGTATATATTGTTGAATATTATTAACCACAAAATTTCATATTTTCTATGATGCTGCATAATAACCATAACCTCTGCTGCAGTTACATTGTGTGCCTATAACAATGATATTAATGGACCATAGCTGCTGGTGTTACAGGCCGTTCCTTTAAAATTCAGTAGATAACATTACCATTAACCGCTTCTCAAAGCATACCAACTTTAGTTTGAATGGAAACCGTTCTTCACACTTTAAAAACCATTAATACGTTTAAGTTTAATGCATCACAGTGGACATACCCATAGTTTTGTGAGTTACCACATTATTGATTGGTAGGGGAGTTGCAAGCAGGGGACTGGTGTAAAAGCTCTGCTTGCTGAGTCGATATCTCACATTCAGGAGTCTTGATACAGGGTTTTTGCAGGAATCCTGAAGTTCAATTCCAAAATGTTTAAGACCGTTTCAACATATTTTAAGACCGCAACGCCACAAGTTGTAGCTGGTTATCAGCAACACACCTTACATGTACAGTACATTGATTTTGAGATATAGTCAGTCAGATCTGTAGTTTGTGTGCTAAAACATGCAAAACCAACAGTGTGGTCCTTTAAAGTCATAAAATACAAGGAGTTTTTAAATTTTTTATTCAGGGAACGTGTAAATTTTGCTGTTCCCTATAACGTTCTATAACGTTCTGTAAATAGACTGTTGTAACGATGTTTGTGTGTGGTTTGAAATTATAAATAAAAAATAAAGATTAAAATGTGCATTGTTATAAATGTTCAATGATTTTTGTACCAGAACATAATATGCTGAAATTGTAAAGATCGTCCTGTTTTCACGTTAAAACTGCAAATACCTACAATCAGCCTGTAGAATGCGGTTTGTGTCCGTGGGGAAACAACGTGCAGGACATCGAATTCAGCAAAGAACTTGTTAGTGGAAAGTTTACATTTATTATTCGTGTACATGTGCAACCTTCCCTTCTCGGTGTGACCTGTGGCGGCAGACTGAATTCAAACAGAGCCGTTTGATTCAGCGCTCCTTCAAATCAATCACCGAACTATTACCATCAGCCTTCTGTGGTTGTTCAATGGCAATTTTCATTAGTAAATGACGGGGAAACGTTATGCAGAAAACAAACGTTCGCATCTCAGGAATATTACCTTGAATTATGTGGCTTATTAGCATACTAAATCTATTTAGGTGGTCATTTTTCCTACTCTGGAAGAACCAAAAAGGATTAGAAGGAGCAAGACAACAAAACAAGGAAATGCTAGTTCCACGTAATGGCGTCACCCATCACATTGCGATTAGCTTTGGTTGTGACTTCTCACATCTGGGGTTAACCTCAGGAGGACCTTGACAGATGAGAAAGAAAGGCAGGGTGAAACTCTGCGTTAATCTTCATCTTTCCGCTCTCACTTCTTACTGACTCCAAAAGTAACACTGGCAGCTTGGAGGACGGTTTTCTGCAGCCGAAGATCTTGTGCTTTTTTTCCACTGCAAACTCCAGTGAGAGTAGAAAAGCTAAGACGACCACATCCTGATATTTTCAAATAAAGCATTAAAAAAAAAAAAAAAGAAAAGCAAAAAAGACATCGCTCCAGAAGCAAGGGCCATTACTAGTCCCATGAGGTGCTTTTCTTCCTCTTTGGGCATATTATATATTTACAGCTGGTGAGTATTAAAGCTAATATGGTGTGGTGGTCCTGTGACTTCCTGTGTGCCTTTCCAGTAAAAGCTTAGTGACACGGCCGATGACATCAGGATGCACAAGGCAGTCTAACAGGTCATTAGTGGTTATTGTTGTGTGTATTGGTTCCTCATAATCCTCTGAAGAGTTCTCTGATGATGTTCCATCCGCACAGTCACATGGTCTACATTGAGTTAAACCAGGGCCACATTCATATTTCCCCTGCCTGGCAGCAGATGTCTGCTCGGCTCTCCGCGCTGCATCTGAGCTGGCGGCTGAGTCACCTGGAGTTGCGACGCTACAGTTCCTGGATGTTTTGATCTCCAGATCTTTTGTGGCGTTCATCCCCGTCGCTTCTGGCGAGAACTCTTTTTGACAGCATACGGGGACGAGGTGTGGTCCAAAGGGAACACTGAAGGGTGCAGAGTCGCTGACCATACCGCTGTTTGCCCTGATTTGTCCTGTGGAGTCCCGCTTGACTGGACAGGCGTCTCTCGGGTTCCGGGTCAGCGTGCTGTAGCAGAGGCCCCTTTGTCTTTGAGCAGAAGCTCTCACTGCCAGGTTCACATACTCCATGTTGTCATTATGGGATGTTACTCCTTCCTGCAGAAACACAACAAGTTCTAAAGAGGGTGCCGACTTACCAAAAACATGATGCTTACTGTACGAGGCATTGTTTAATTTTGAGGTTTGCATCCAACACTGGACCTTTCATGAAAACGTTAAAGCCTCTTATTTTGGTCGTCTTTCGTCCCCCCCCCAGCCACCAAGCCTTTGAGATTTTAAGTGGAAACAGGTGCACTTCCTCGGCACTGAATTTCAGTTGGCTGCTTTGCCTCAAGACAAGGACTGCAACGCGTTTGTTCCCCCAAAACAAATTCAGGAAAAACGCAGCAGTCCAGTGAAAGAATCGTCTCATGTCCCAGATAAAGAAATTGTATGGAAAGCCCTTTTATTCTGTGTAGGGTGTAAAAATTGATGACGATGCCAAAACATCCCCCTTATTCCTCCACAGATCCAACCCCGGATCAATGGGGTAAAAAGGAACGCATAGACTGCACCGGGTTTCTTGGTTTTGTACAAACAAAAACTTGCCATCAGAGTAATTTGAAAGAATCTACAAATACACATTCTACACACGGGGGGGCTTTAGAGCTTGTTTTCTAATAATTGGTATATCACCAGAAAAGCGATGTCTCGCAGCAGCAGCTGGTTACTAAAATTTCATGGCTTGTACTCTGTACTTTTATCTTTTATATAATGTCTCTGTTTACATGGTCACAGGCTGAGATAAAATATAGTGACAGGCTCTGCAGAACACCCATTACAACTCATATAGCTGTCCACTGTGAAATGACGAGCATTATTCTTCTAAACGCTTTAAACTCTCTGAGCTCTATCACTCTGCATAGTATTCAGATGTATGCTGCCTGATTTAAAGCTGGTCTATTAACTCCAGTGTAGCACAATATTATATGTCAGCTGTCTAGCTTGGCCAAAAAACCCCCCAAAAACTGCTTCTAAAACACTGAGAATGTAAGAGGGTTTAAAGTTCAGCCCCTCTCCTCTCTTTGTAGTTACAGGAAGCATCCCGGGAGCTTTAGGCTCTCGCCATCTGTGTTTCTATATAGCGGCTCGTGCTGTGACTGCACAGTAAATGGTCTCCTGCGGGTGGGATAAATACACCTCCTGAGTGGTAGAAGCAGCCTGGCTTTTGCCAACTAATACACGGAGAAAGAAGACGGTGTGGGAGAGACAGTGGATTGTAATCTATCACAGGCAGACCAGAGTCTCATCGTGCTTGTGGAGGGCTGGGTAAGTTCCGAGCCGTTATACTTTACACCAATAATGCTGCACAATGGAGGACTTTCTGTATCCGACCAAAAAACAACAAAAAAAAAAGCATTAGGAGGTGCCGTCTCCAGAGGTGAGCCTTTTCAAATTCACCACTAATTAATTGAAGCAATTAATGTGCTCACTGAGACGGGAGGTTCTGGCTGTGCAAGATTAAGTGTTCAGGGGGATTACACCCATGTGGCGCAGTCAATGGGTGTCCAGTCAGCAAACACACAGAAAAAATAAACCACGCAAGTAAACTAAGCAAATGAAGTTCACTGCCTGCAGTGTTTCAGTCTGAAGTGTAACGTCTGATAAAAAGCTTCACGTGCAAAACGTAGTTTGGTCGTTTTTAAAATCTACATCAGTTTGATCAAACTCATTGGATGAGAATTTTGAAAAACGTTATGATTATTATTATGAAGAAAACATTACAAATCATATCTGGATTAATTCTACCAGATCACAGGAATAACGTGAGCGGTGACTACATGCGTTTGCGATTTTGCCATGTCCTCTACTTAGGATTCCACGGATAGAGAGAAGAGAGTAGTAAATAGGGGAGAGTGGACAATTTCAGAGACAGCCTTGGTGTTAAACAGAAACCCAACAAAAACCTAGAAATCTTTGTTTTTGTGGCTGCACCAATACAAGCGGGAGGCAGTAACCCGGACGCTACTGATATGAGGGAGTAAATCAACATCACAGTTTTAATGTGCTACCTCAGTGGGGTTGAGCCAGTCGTCAGCGTTGTCATCACTTGGTCCGCTTTTAAGGGCACAGACAACAGCCTTAGTCACAGCTTCACTGACTCTTGCCACGTCATCCACGTCCTGAACAGGAAGCAAAATAAGAATGAGTGCTGCGTATCAAGATAATTACACTAAATGATAACGGCGCAGTCTGGAGGTTTACTGCAGGGCACCGCTTGTTGATGTCGGGGACCTTGCAGGGAAAGCTGGAGAGGGACCCACTCTCTGAACAAGCGTTTGTCTGGCGGCGGAGAGCTTCTCATGCGGCACACACACTCATCATAATGACAGGGAATCTTTTACTGCCAGGCCTGTTCATTACTCAGAGCTGAGTGGGGGCCTTCAGCTGGGCGCACTAAACGCTGAGCTCTTCAGGGCACATTTTTCTAAAATGAAAATGTTGTCTGAAACTCATGGAACATCTTTTCATTGTTGCACGTTGTGAGCCAACTGGTTCGGGGTGAGGGAGAGCTATGATCGGGTTGCTTACCAACTCGATCCAGGAGTTGACGCTGACAGTGATGGGATCCACGGACTCCACGTAGTGCCACCAGTGTCTGGGGACATAAAGCACCTGAGGAGGGAAGATAAAAAGTCCTCAGCAACGTCACCCACTCCCTTCCTTTTTGTCATTAGGCATTTATGATAAGTGTTGAGGCAATAAACAACTGTCCTGTTCATCCACTAGATGGCAGCATCTAGTGGATGAACACTATATCCACACAGACTGTCAGCGGTTCAGCCATTCATAAAGTGACTCTATTAAAATGGGCAAGCCTTATTGATTCCCTGCTTCCTCACCATTCCTCCTTCATTCATGTGGTCTGACGAGAGACGAGAGGAATTATCTGTCCTTTGCTTTGATTTGCAGAGGTGGACCCGTCCTGTGGGGCATTGCTGCCTCCCATACATGACCACTTGCTGTTGTGTGACTGGTAATGTGACAACACCTGAGCCAATTTCATTTCTCAAATTAAGACTGTGAGATGCCGTTAAAAGCTCTGAAAGCAAACTGACCTTTCTTCCTTGTGGTCAGATGTTTCCCAGGAGCTCAAGAATGAAAATCACAGCTCAAAATTACATCAAGTCTTCTGACCGGTGGCATCCACAAGGGCCGGTCTTATTTACAACAAACTACCTTGATGGAACAGTTGTAATAACACAATAGCTGGCGATGCCGGGTTTATCATGTGTCAACTGTATAACCATCATCATTTAATGTTCTGTAAGATACGCAGGAATGACCTGCTGAAGCAGCAGCCGTGACCCTGACCTGCACATTTCTTCACCAGCCTTCAGACAGGGTATACGTTGGAAAGTTCAATTCCAAATCTTTTCAACATATTTTAGGACTGCAAAGCCACAAGTTGTAACTGGTTATCAGCAACACACCTTAACTTACATTTACAGTGCTATAACAGCCCATTTAGTTTGAGATTGCAAAACAGTCTTAGTTTGACCTAATTCAGATCGGCTGGGAGGGAACAAGTGACTAACCAAAAGGCAAGGTTTATTAAAAGGATTAATTGTCACATACTCACACTCTCTCTCACTCAGATTAACAAACATTTCCATTTGGCCTAAGAATTACAACATAGGCTTAGACAGTCTGTCTGAATCTATGTTCCAAAAAATAATACCTCGTAAAATGCACATTAAGACGTTTTAATGCTTCTTAATTTTTGCTAAACTGATTTAATACCGTTTAATACTTTTTAAGACCCCGCGGACGCCCTGTTCAGAGTTACTTGGCAGGTGGGTGTTGCTGATAGGAGAGTAGCTAGTGATCTACAGGGGCTCAAGCACACGCAGATAGTGAGAACAGACAGGTGGCTCAGTGCTCAATGCAGCTGGAGTCAGAAACAAATACATCCAGGGAGACCTTTGCAGTAATTCGGAAATTAAACCTAGTTCAGAAGTATCTGAGGACATTCCTGAAAATTAGGGCACCTCGACAGCCATATTGTGATTGCACAACAGCTCAATCATTACTTTACTCAGTCAGGACAGGCAGGAAGTTGACTGCTCTGTCAGCTGATCTACTGGCCTAGACTTGACCCCGTTACTGTCCTTACAAGACATCAAGAGTGATGACGCAGATGACTTCAGTGTCACTTAACCTTTCACTTCCTTCAGCATAAACACTCCAGTCTGTTGAAGGCGATACACTATAAATGATAAGGGAAGATTTTAATTGGCACACAAGTCCCAACTGTAGCCTTGCTTCACACTTTTATGGAGGCCATCACACCAAATAAATCTCACCCTTTAGCCTAATTTTACATTTTCAGAGCTTAAGGACCAATAAAGCTGTATTTTGTGGTTACTGCTTCTGCGTCACAAACAGTATTTCATAACGTCAAACTTCAGTAAATCACTCGCGGTGGTTTTCCAAAGTCTAAAAAAAAAACAAAAAACGGCCGACTTTTTAAAAACAAGGTAGTTGATCTTCGACTTAAAAAGGGCTCACAGTTCAATACAGCTTCAGGTGTTTGACAAAGTTTGAGAGCAAACGACGACTGTAGAAGATTATTATTTTTTATTCTTCCTTCTGATGTGCATAAAGTTAAATTTGACTGTTTCTTTTTTACACCTCTAGAAAAACTGATATTAGATTTCTGGCCACGCACAGAAACTCAGCATCTGCGCATCTTCTGGCAGCAGTTGACACCTCTGACAGTTTGCAGTCTTCATGTTTTGCACCCTCTGGCATTAAATGTACGTAGACCAAAAAGTCAGACACAACTAGTCAAATGTAGCCAATAATGTGATTTCTGTGATGCAATATATTTTTGCATCAAGAATCCTGACCTGCCCTGGCTCCAGAGTGACGGTGTGGGTCCTGGCTCCTTGAAATGCAGGGAACCTCCTCAGGTCTGGATGGAGAACATCCACCTGGCTGAAGACACTGGACTCCTCGTAGGGGATCCTGGTTGGGTAGAGGTTAACAGTATCCTCTGGAGGAAAGAGGTGCCAGCGCTTCCTACACACAGGAACATTACAGTTAGATACGACTTCAGACTAAAGAAAAGATATTAATTCAGTTTGTCAGGCACAGTGGCTTTCCAAAGCCGTAAACAAAGCTTTTATTGCACTTAGTCCACAGACCTCAGTAAATATTTGGAACTATTAAAACATTTTTTTGCAATGGACCCAGAATGGACTTGATCCAAAATACAACACAAAATGTGTAAATCATGAAAAGGGGAAGGAAAATGTTCTTATCCACTGCTCACCCAGTGGCTACTACTGGGTGTTTTTTCTTGGTATGTTTTTATAACTATCTTTTTTATCAATTATTTCTTTCATCAGGCGAATCGAAATTCCAAATCCTTGTTTATTCTGGGAGGTGACAAAAGCTGACAGGGCCAATTGCAAATCCATCAATGTACAACAATCCAGTTTTCTCTAACCTGAAACTCAAAATGACATTCCCTGAATAACGTGAGTGCTGTTAAAAAACATGCCTGTTATTGTTTTCTGTTCATCCAACCCAGCATTGTCACAAATGTCATCGCCTCAATCAGCACTGTTCATGGATCAGCGGTGTCAAAGAACAGCTTGAGCTGAATTTCATTCCATTACGGATCAATACCAAATAAAAAGAGCCCGAGACCCAATTACAAAAAGTGTGAGATCAAACCGTTGCTCTCCGGGAGAACAGAGGAGTGAGATCAGATAGAGAAAGACCTTTTCCCTTTTGTTTCTCGACTCACAGTGGCCCATATAGCGCCTCACCCTCGGTCTCCATTTCCCTGCCGCTCCGGTGAGCTCTGCAACAAATTAACTGTCTCTCAGAGGGCAGAAGACAGATCACACTCTGTAAGCGGTTATAGAACCCGGCTCCTTCGGCACTGTGGAAAAGCTAGGTGGCTAACAGGCAGAAACCATCCACCACAGCACCATTGGTGTGGTGAAATATACAGTAGCTGCGGTTGTATGGGAGCCTGATCCTTCTTTGTGCTCAGTTACAAATCTGCTGTATTAAATTCATAAACCCATCATCACAGGTATTAAGGGGCAATGTCACTTTTCATTTTACACCTTTCAGTGGGTATGTCTCTTTTTTTTCCCCCTCTTGCCCAAATTGAAAATCAGCGTACACTTCAGTTACCATGGCAAGAAATCAGATTACAGGCTTAAATGCTCTGCCTACTGTTCAACTCTAGTTTACATGAAGATGGTGAGTCTCTCTTGCATTCTCCCATATTTCATTACCTGACACAAAAATGTGACAACATTTATCAGTTGAAACAACCACGATTGAGCAGAGGCTGAGAGGTATGCATGCAGTCTTAAGGTCTACCTGAAATCGGAAAAGTATTTGTTGTCAGGCTGTGTGTAACCTCAGGGGTTAATCAGCACAAGAATCTCCAAAGTACCACGAAAACGTGAAAGGCCCAGAGAGGAACAAAAGAATTTGTAACCTATGTAATGACATTTATTGGTGAGATGAGTACCGCGTTTTGTTGAAATGTAACTATAGAGAAATGTAGTATGATACATTACCCATTACCCTTTTTTGCTGTTACAATCACATAAATCAAATGTTCTATGCAAATTAGGGCGTGTTTTTAAGCTACAAGTTGTGATTTTGTTTTCTTGGCCTGTATACATGGCCACATGATCAGGTTTATGTTGTGTTTCCTTTAACCTAATGAAGAAAAGATGAGCAAAAAAAACAACCTCTCTTGTCTTTGTGATGTTTCAGAAATTGGATTACTGCATTGGGTCACGTTGGTGCATTTAACCTTCTTACCGTCCATGTACCTGCAGCACCAGGTTACAGCCATAAGAGTCCAGGTGGCATGGCGTGTTGGCCCCCTCTGTACCGACCCATAAGGTGCTCTCTCTCCCATTGCGCCCCTCAAAACCAAACTCTGACCACTTTACATCCTGCAACACACACACACACACACACCACATTCAAATCAAATCAATCCAAAATAATGTGAAAATGTAAATACCAGTCTGATTTTTAAATTACAAGTCCCCGTTCTTTTTGTCCGTGGTAATGACATGACACGCAGACAAGACTCGCATTTTCGCAACCGTCACAAGAAGCGCACAGATGTACCGCCACCTCATCAGCGACTTTGACAGGACCTATTATATGGGACCAACGGAGGTCACAGCATTTGTCGTCGTTCAAGAAAAAGTGATCTGTCAGTCATGTCCCGTCAGCACACAGAGGTGTAGCAATCACGCCAACATCCTGAATAATGAAGTCATTACCATATACTGTACGCAGGCAGCTGTAAATGACAGACTGGTCAATCTAGCCTCCAGGCAGCCTTTTACCCCAGCACCATTTATCCTGGATAAATCCCATGTCTGGCTGTTTCAAAGGCATGAATGTCAGCAGGTAATAATTGAGGGTGGATGCCCAATAAAAATGTATCACTGAGATAAAAATGAAATAAATGGGTGGCAGTGGCTTGAGAAAGGATGGGACTTTTATGTCTTTACCTGCCGGAGGACAAGAAAAGCAGCTAATTTAAAGTTGTTATGGGCAAAAGCTTAACATTTTAATTGAAAATGCCAAAACAAGGAAAATACATGTTGAATATAAATGAGGATTTTGAAAAGAAAAAAAAAAGGGAATATTTTGTCTCCTTTTTCTTTCTTTAATTTTTAATTTGTTGATAAGGCAAAGCTTTTGCAACTGGATTAAAAATTGGCATGTGAATAATATTCTTTTTTTTATTAAACTTTAAGAAGCCAGCATCCAAATGTTTTTATTATCATCTTAAAAGAAAATGTGTTATTCATAACATTTCTTAACTTTTTCTGCGTGGACTGCATGCGACGTCATTCTTTTGGATGTATAAATCCAAGTCATACATGACCAGTTCCGCCTATGTGATGCAGACCCACTGAAGTAGCAGAATTCTAATGTGTTTGCATATTTGAAAATACATATTTATACAATGAAAACACATTTTTAAAAACGTAATGATCCAAGTATGACTGTATTGCTTGAAAAATAATGGATCCAGGTTTTGGGTTAATGGAGAAGATTATTGTTTTTAAGATGCACTATATCTGGCCAACGTGCGCAGCCACCATATAGATTTTTGCTCTGGTGCCTTTTTTAGAATTGTAATTCATGGCCACTTCTTTCCAAGTAATGCTACAGCATACAGTGATATTTTAGACAACAGCGTTCTTTGTGGCAACCATTTGGGGATGGCTCTTCTTACATTGCCCCCGTGCACAATGACAGGTCCATAAAGAGAAATGGTTTTCCCAGTTTGGTGTGGAAGTACTTGACTGGCCTGCACAGAGCTCTGACCTCATCACCCACCACCTTTGGGATAAACTGGAATGCTGACTGAGAGCCAGACCATATGACCCAGCATCAGTGCTGGACCTCATTAACGCTCTTGTGGCTGAATTGGAGTACGTCGGAGTGTAAAGTTCAAGTGTCCACATACAGTTGGCCATGTGTTGTAACTCCAATATACGAGAGTCTATATATTATCAATCATATCGTACTGTAACTTATTCACACAGCCAGGGATTGGCTTAAATCCTCAAACTTTCTTCATCACACACAGGCTGCAAATTTTACTTTCATGACTTTTCATCTTGCAGGTGGCTACTGATGCTGACAGAATAACAACCAACTAGTTTGGAGAAAAGGTAGGCTTGACTTGAATCTATCTGATGTCCATAAAAGGAAAAATAAGAAGTTGTTTGTGCTTTGCATAAAAGCCTTCTGGTTGCAATGTCATTCAAACATCCGAGGTGGTAATTAACAGTAAAGTCTGTGTACAAAGGAGGCTGATTACCTCAAACATGGAAGGCTGATCTTGAAACAATAGGGCGATGTATTTGTAGTCAGCGTAGGCCCAATACTTTGATTTGGGGTATTCACAGAAAGGTCCTACATCTGTCCCAGCCTGGTCCTGGGTCCAGCTGAGAAAATGCGCCAGTTTGGCATCCACATAGGAACACTGGGTTTCAAATAGAGGTGCTATGAGGAGAATATAGCAAGAACAAGTACAACAGAGAGACAGAGAAAAAGAGAGAGAAAGAAGGAGAAAGAGAGAGAGAGTAATGACTGGAACGTTATGACAACGTTTCAGTAAAACAATTCAACTGATCCATGCTAAAAGGAATGCATACACCAGAATCACAGCACTATGCATCATCACAGGGGCATGAAATGTTGTTCTACCCACTTTTAAGAGAAAAATAAATCACAGTTGTAGTGATTTACTCTTGCTTTTGTTAGTAAACAAAGTGTGAGCTATGGTTGAGTGCTGGCATTTATAATCCATCATGAGCAATGGCCTCTTGTAAGCTGTTGTAGCTGAAAAAGATTATTTAGAAATCTAATTAGCTAGCTTTTATCAGAGGACACGCTCGCTTGTTGTTTATCACAGGAGGAGTCATTACTGTAGCTGTTCGAGAAACACAGGGAAAACAAAATACACCAGATGCTTAAAGACAAAAGCCCTCTGTGCCCCCCCCAACTTGTGTGACATTTTAAATCAGATCATTAGACAGCCTCCGATACTTCATCAGGTCCCACTAACTACAGTTTAATCTGTAAACGATCACGTGTCAGAGGATGAACGACACAAGAATGCAGGCAATTATTAGTAGAGAGCTGCCATATGAGGCTATGGGCATTGATGTAATCAGGAACAAAAAAAAAACATATTAATTTACCATGTTGACATGATTTATGCTGGATGTTTTAAATGGAAGTGAAAATTCCTTGCATTGCCTATAGGAGTGTGCTTTGGCCAGACCATTTTGGATTAATGTCTTGGAGATTTAGATGTAGATAGTTTGGATGAAGAAACCAACCGACTCCTCAACCATGTTTGTTTGGGAAAACATTTCAGGTACTAATGTATGAAAAGGTGCATTTTGAAATTGCATTTACAGCTAGAAAACAGCAAAAGCCCCAGAATTTAAGAAATAGGTGAATGCAAATTCTTACTTTAAAATTGCTGTAATTCCATACTGTTCTTAGCCTGAACTGGATATTTTTGGGCCACATAACTCTGTTTTCATTCTGCACGTTCAATCCAGATGATTAATTGCACAGGAATGATTTCAACCCAAATATGTCTTTTGGATGAATCTTACTGGATGCCTCCTTTCTCCCAAGTCTGAATCGGACGAGTTTGTCACCAAGGCAGCCAGACAGGTGCTCTGTAGTCCAGTGGCGAACAGGCCAGCCACAGGTCATGTTCATGAAGACTGCGGGCTGCTGCAGGTGATCCAGAATCCTCTGGGTCTCCTCTGGGCTGAAGGGTTTAATGGAGTTGGGGGCAGCCATGGCCTGCAGCACACGCACAGAGGGTGTAGATACAGATTAGCTGACAAACGCCTGGTAAATGAGTGGTGGAGTTACATTACCAGTCACTCACAGAGGTTTTACAAGTGCCTACTCGGCAAGACACGTCTTATCTTCTGCAACATAAAGCTGAACACGATGGGTGTATATTTTTATGCATGTGTTTTCGTGTGCCTTTCTTGAGGTTTTATGCACTAATCTTCAAGTGATGGAACACAGTTTGGATACATGAATGACACCCGAGGCCAAATGACGTGAAATGCGAAATTAAAAAACAAATGAAAGAGAACTCCCTGTCATTTAAAAAAGTGTGTTTGTGTGTTTGTTTCTTCCTGACAAACACATCCGCGTCCTGCCTGGATTCAAACATGGCAACACGAGTCACCAGTTGCCATAACGACAGAAACTACACGTACTTGTGTGTCCGTACGGGGTATTTTTGCACACGACAAAATTATCAACACATAGCATATAAGTGTAAGCTATTTTTGGTGACGTGTTTGTCGCCAGGGGGCTGCTCAGTGTGACTTCCGGGTCACGGGGTTTTGTTTTGGTTACGGGTTGAGCGGCAGGAAGTGACGTGTGTAATGTGGAGCGGTAGGAAAAGTAAAGCGGAAAACTAGTCGGACCCCAAGAGTCTCCGTGTTTTTATTTTTTTATATCAGCGAGTATAGGTGCCTGCTTAACGCTCGGTTACATAAGTAACAAGAAATTGCAATAAATAAATGCCACGCAGATATGTTGCCATAACAGCGTCCCCATTGCATAGTTCATAATCCGCCTGGTCAGAAAAGCATCGGTCAGGCACTTCCTGCCATTTTAATTGCTGTTTTTTTTTTTTTTTAACATTCATACTTTTGGTAGTCAATTCTGACAAAGCATTTCCCACCTGATCGATCTAGTACAGCCCGTTTATGCCAGTTGCCATGCGGCCAACGTCAGCTGGCTTCACATGACAGAATGAGCCACTTGGTTACGACCACACAGATAAGGACAACACTTAACTTCGGCATCAGCACTGAAGCAAACGCCTTAGCTAGACGACGCTATTAGCTGTGTTGTGTTTCTGAACGCTGCCTTAGCCGGGGAGCGGGCCCCGCGTCCACTTGTCACAAATCACTTTCACCGGGGGAGGCTAACGTTAGCTAGCTGCGCGGAAGAAGGGGGACCCTGGGCAAGAAGTGGACTCACCGTTCACTACACGTGCAATCGGGGGTCCTGGCGGAAGTAAACAAACCGCCACACGACCGTGCGCCGTTTCCTTTACACGTCGGGGAAATCCTCGCCGTGAATCTACGCCATTTCGGCTCTGCGGTCGCTGCGCCGGCCCCACTCAAACTAAAGCTCCGGACGAGCCAAAATGGCGGCCCGACGATCACAGTTTCTACTACTTTAACCCCTTCTGCCATTTCCGGCATGCGCAGTAGAGTTAAGTGAGCGAAGCAGACGCTATCGGTTGTTTTGTTTGTGTGGTCCAGCAGAAGCCCGGCGAGACGTCCATTCGCTCCCCCCCCTTTGCCGTGCCGCCGCGAAAACCGGGATTTTAATCGACCCGACCAGCGGACAGCTGCCATGGGTGCCGGTTCGAGCACCGAGGCCGAGAGAGAGCCGCTTCTCGTCCCCTCTCACGCGGAGGCAAACAGTCAGCCAGTCAACAGCAGAGTGTACGGGAGAAGATGGCTGGTTCTGACCCTGTTCTCCCTGCTGGCGTTCATGCAAGGGATGGCGTGGAACTTCTGGGGTCCCATCCAGAACTCGGCCGTTCACGCGTACGGCTTCACCAAGTCGGACATTGCCGTGCTGGTGCTGTGGGGCCCGGTGGGCTTCGCTCCCTGGCTGCTGTTTATGTGGCTGTTGGACAAAAAAGGTGAGCTGCTGTGACTTGGTACACCGTGTCCTGTCCTGTCCTGGACCGTCGCCGCCGCTTGTTTTCACCCCCGCGTCGCCATGGGGACGTTGTCAGCTGTCCCAAGCAAAACGAGACGTTACACAATGATATCTTTTGATGGCCACATCACTCAAAATGTTCGTTGACATCCTACACTTGAGAGTGTTTACCTTCATGCAGTAAAGATGGAGATTCTGTGAGGTTCTGCAATTTGAGTGACGTGACCCCATAATACGTAGTTATTAATTTATTATCAGTGGTGGACCGAATCTGATATACTTGCACTTTACTTCTCATACCACTGTATACTTTGGGACATGTAGTACTTTTTACGTCACTTAAATCATTTGACAGCTTCAGTTACTAGTTACTAGATACAAATCTTACAAAAGATTTGCGTCTTGTTATAAATCAATCTGCCTGGCAGTATGTGCCTACACAGTACAAGTGTAGCTGAAACAATTAATAGGTCAATCAATTAGTCGATTGACAGAAAATTAATTGGCAACTGTTTTTCATGTAAGATTTCATGGTTCCAGCATCCCAAATGCCTGCTTTTACAGCGAAGCATGAGAAATACTAATGTAATGATATACAACAGTCACGGGGGGCAATTTTTCTGCTTTCAGTTCTTATTTTAGCACTTGAATAAGTACATTTTCCTGATTATATGTACATACCTTTACTTGACATTATCAATGCAGGCATTTACTTATAGCAGAGTATTTCTTTTTTTACAGTGTGTTATTAGTACTTATATCTAAGTAAAGGATCTCAGTACTTCCTCCACTACTAGCTGTTATCCAAAGTGTTGCCTCCATAAAGTATTTAGATAGGGCCACTTAATAGCAGAGGATGGTGGCCAGTAGATTTTAGGTCCCCTTTTTTATATATATATATATATAACTGAAGTAACAGTAGCAACAATAAAGCACAGAACAGTTTGTAGCGTGCCTTTGCCTGCAGAAGAGCTCTCGACTTGAGCTACTGAGTCAGAGCGCACTTCACCTAACTAGTTCCTTTGCATCACCTGACTGGCACGTAGTAGTTCATGCTCAGTCTGGACTGTCAGATGACAAAAACAGTTACAACGCAATAACAACATCACCGTAACCAGGCTGCTGACGCGTTAAAGACCTTGAGCAAAATCATGCCAAGAAATTACATGACTCATCTTGTGATCCTGATTCATCAGCACTTAGGGGTTGTGGGTGTTTTATTTGCCTAATCTAAACAAAAGGCGTCGCATCATATCTGCTGCTCTGAGTGAGTAGTACAAACTCCTTAATGCTCAACTTCATACCCAGCTAATTCTGCCACTGAGTAACACATTGAATTACTGCAGCTCATCCAGCGCTCACAAATTGCATTAAGCTATGGTGTGACCTTGTTTAAAAAAAAAAAAATCGCATCCAAAGGTTACAACAGACTTGCACTGCTGACTCTGTATGATGCACAAACTCAGTGTCTCTCTCACTCTTACCAACGCACTCAGTAGCTCTGCACCAACCTTCCTGCCAGTGGCTTGGCTTCCCTCTGGGAGTTTCCCCTCCCCCAAGGTAGGCTAGGATTGTCAACAACACAGCAGATCCATCCAAGAGAGCCTAAGAGCAGGTCATATGTGACGCAGTCCTGGGGTAGTAAGCCTACATAATGTGCTTAGGGTATGACTTGCATATATGCTGATGTTGCAGAGTGTGTCAGAGAAAGCGCCTATCCACCTATAATAAGTGTGAGGTTGTAAAAGCTTGTAAGTCGTGCTGGCAGCAGCTGAACTCCAGGGCCTCTTCAGATTTAGGTTACTGACTAAATACATATGCAGCACTCAGTGAAATATTAGCCCACGTGCATTGCAGAATGTGCAATAATATCTCTGCAGCAACATTACTATGACATGATGCAGCAGAAATACACATTGGTTTACTAGTTAGGGTCTGATAAGGAAACAATGAAAACACAAAGAAGGCTTGGATGCTTCTGAGACAATTTGAAAATTGTATTGTTTGCTCTGTGTGCCAATGGTAGGTTTAGGGTTACAGCTACAGCTAACTATTTGTAATAATGATTTTTTGTTTCTATTAATCATTTTGTTTATAAAATTTCAAAAATAGTGAAGAATGTCCATCACAAGTAAGACCCTGACAGACAAACCAAAATTCAAAGATTGTTACAGGACTGGTTAAGTTTGCTGAGCAACAACCCTCTGACAATTCCTGCATGGTGACTATATTTATCGCGAGAGCTGCCTCTTAAAGCCTTCTGTGCAGGAGCAGTTTGAGGGTGTCGTGCTTCATTCAAGGGCAAATAAACACTGGTTAAAGAGAGGGGGGCCGGCGCTACTCATTTTCTTCCCCATGTCGGTTTATCCTGCCAATCCAGAATCGATCTGGCAGGTGCATTGTGTGCTTCTTGACCCTTTTAGGGCCTCTGCCGCCCCAAGCATTCTAAAAGAGGAATATACAAGGCATTTAAGAAATCTGTTAAAAGGCTTTAATTCTAATTGGCTACAAAGGCATCTACAATGAAGCCTAAATGTAGCAACACAACCAATTCCTTATCGTCCTTATAGTGTTATTGTAAAAGGCAGTGAATATAGAATCATCACGAAATGAAACAAAGCATTCTCTGATTCAGCTATGTTTCAGTTTTTTGATTTTAAAAAGCTGTGAGAATGCTAATATTCTGTTAAGAGATTTAATCTCAAGTCCCTGTCAGTACTTGTTGGTACTAGTGATGTGTCACTATTTCATGCAGCAGATCATCAGTCAGTCAAGTTTATTTAGTTTCCAAGTTTATTTGTCACACGATATTGTTTGATATCTAAAGAAAACGTCCTGACTCCTCTTCCTAACATGCACCATAACGCCATATTGGCACGTTGTGACCTGTATTTCACATCGGGGATCAATAAAGTACAATTCCACCCCCAGTCAAACAGGGCTGTACTGGGGATACAGTATATTGATCTAGTCAAAGCTTCCGCAAATGACAACTCACATGGAAAGAGAAGAATAGGGAAGTGGAGAGAGTTTCCTTAAATGGCCGTCATGTGGGTGAAACTGAGACACTTCCAAGTTGATAAAGAAAGGCCCTTTGTCCGTACTATTGCTGTCAAACAGGCGATATTACTCAAGGAACTTCGGGACTCCTGGTGACCTTTTGCACATTTATTATTGGCCACATTCATTCGGTTTCCATTTTATTACGTACACCTAGCTAAAGCCAATGCAGTCATTTCGGAGGCTGCAGTTTGTTGTGCTGTTGAACTGTATTTGTGTTGTGGTGTTCCTATGATTCTGTCCACTTCATATATATCAATAACAGAAACACCTCTCCAAAACTGTTTTAACACAAACCAAACATTATAACCTTCATGAAGATTGGATTTATTGTAGAACTGTTGTATTACGCTGCATTAGCATTAACTAGGTGTACCAACAGAGTGTAGGAGATATGAAATGTTGCAGTCAGTCAACCAAAATCCATCACTCTTTCTTGTGTCTTCCAGGTTTGCGGGCGTCCCTCCTCCTCTCGGCGTTGTTCATGGTGCTAGGAGCCACTCTAAGGAGCATCCCACTGACAGACAAGCATCTCAGACGATGGTAAACGATGGCTCACTCTTCTGTAAACCTTATGGTAGCAGATGGTTCAAGGGTTCTGGCGTCATGATGATCCTTTGAAAGGTTTTGGGAAGGAGGCAGAGAGTGGCTCATGAGTGCAGTCATAGGCCATCCATAATTTGGTTTATTCGACACAGCTTTCTAACCGACTGCCACGGCCAATTCAGGGCCAGCTATGTACATCAGTTTATGGACAAAAATAGGTGCTTGCCGAAGTCAGGACCTCTCGTTGTCTCATGAGTTCACCATGATTTGTGATGTAGCTCACAAGATTAGTAGATTCATGGATTAGTCAAGCAACAGAAAACTAAACGGCAACTGTTTTGTTACTGATGAATTGTTGAGGTAAATTTTCAAGCAGAAATTCACTGGTTGTAGCTTCTGCAAGGATGTGTTGCTTTTCATCGCTAAACTGATTATCGTTGGGGTTTTGGACTGTTTGGACAAAACACGCAATTTGAATATGCGACATTTTGCATCCAAAAAAGAGTCTTTTACTGTTTTCTGCCATTTTTCAAACCAAACGATTAATTTACTGATGATCATTTATTAGAATTAATTATTAATTTGCAGATTAATCCATATTGCAAATAATCGTTACACGCTCACAGTGACAATGCTAACATGCTGATCTCTAGCACTAGCAGGTACAATGTTGACCATGTTCACCATCTTAGCTTAGCATGTTTTTTAAAAAAAAATGTCTTTTAAAAAGTATTAAAAGGTATTAAATCAGTTTAGCAAAAATTAAGACCCTTGAAATGTATTAAAACATCTTAATCTGTATTTTATGAGGTATTTTTTTGAACATAAATTCAGACAGACAGACAGACTGTCTATGATTTAATATAATTTATGGCCAATGTTGCATTTCTTAGGCCAAATAGAAATGTTTGTTAATCTGAGTGTGTGAGTGAGAGTGAGTGTGAGTATGTGACTATTATTGCCTTTGGGTTAGTCACTTCTTTATTCTCTTGAGTTTTGTTCCCTCCCAGCCGATCTGAATTAGGCCAAACTAAGACTGTTTTGCAATCTAAAAAATAAATGTACTGGTATAGTTCTGTAAATGTAAGGTGTGTTGCTGATAACCAGTTACAACTTGTGGCGTTGGAGTCTTAAAAAATGTTGAAAAGGTCTTAAAAGGTTTGGAATTTAACTTCAGGATTCCTGCATATACCCTGTGTTAGCATGCTAATATTTAGTACAGCTGAGGATTAAAAGGAATGTCATACATTTAGCTGGTATTTGTTCATATTGGACAAATAAAAATTTGGACCAAAGTTAAGGGGTCAGCAAAGTGGTGACAATTCATCCTGAGGGGGACAACGTCTGTACCAAATTTCACGGCAACCCATCCAATAGCTGTTGAGACATTTCAGCCTGGACCAAACAAGCCGACATTGCCGTCCATAAGCCATAGCCTACGTAATGGTGACTATTATTGTGGCTTGTAAGGGTGTTATGCTGTATTCAGTTGTATTGATTCCAGCTAACGTCCTGTTCCCGTTCTTCAAAGTAGAGACCTGTAACTGGATAGAGGGAAAGTCAGGAAGCATTTGGCTGCCAGAGAACAGGATTCTGAATGACCGCTCAATACTGTCTGGACCCTTTGCTTTTTTTTGTGTGTGTGTCCTTGCTGCCCGTTTCCTCCCTTATCAGACAGCACTTTGACAGGCCATCACAGGACAACATAAAAAGAATCCCATTATTCTTTCTGTTTCGTTCTTGGTTTTACTCGTGAGCTCAGTGTTCCTCTTTTAGAAAGTGCAAGAGCTTGGAGAAGGTCATTTCAATTATAATGTGCCTTTTTAAAAATGTAATTTCATTGAAGATTTCTTGAGCGGTAATCTGTCTAATGATTCCTGTTGGGTTCCACAATGATGAAATATATCATCATATAATACCAATACATAGAGGAAATTGTATTTCCACAGAATGAGTCACATTTCACTGTCACTCCATGGATTTGAAGATTTAAAAAAAACAAAAAACTTTGGCTTTCAAAGAGCAGATGAATCAATTTTGTTTCCCAATCTCATTCTTGGTGTGTCTCATGAGACTGCGGTAAAAAAGCCATTAGTGGAGTGAACAGCAAATGGTACAGTGATACAGACCAAATCTAAGGAAAAGTAAAAACCTTTTGATAAAGTATATTAGGAAGAAGAAGTGATAGAATAATGATTCCCCTGTGATAGTGGATAAAGATTGTTTACTGTATTGTGTCTATGTACTGTGGTATTTGCTGTGAAATGTCATGTTTTGCACTCACGGCCCATACTAATAGTTTTTAAAGGCTCTTTTCACAGCCTTAAATCAAGAGCGACGTCCTTTCACGAGTCCACTTCCACATGCTCACACCAGCATGTAGACTAAACGTGTTTGGCAGACGTTATCATAGACTTTTAACCTCTTATAGATCACATACGTAACAACACAGTGTGGTCTTGGTTGTGTCTTACAGTGGCAGCTTTAACAGGCTATATTATTTAACAGGAAAAAATAACTTTATCTACAGAAATTGCATTTCAGAGAGACTTTTCCATGGCTTTTATCAAAAGTCATCCTCTGGGATTTGTCATTGGTTTTACTAGGGTGGCGATGGCCTAAATCCTCAGGGTGTTATATTTTACTGCATAGTAAACCACTCACACAATTATGGGGGGGGGGCTTTTTTAAATTGTGGTCCTTCAGAAATTATAAAAGGATCTAGCTGAAGTTTTAATTTTATCAGTAAATCAAAAACCAAAATCCTGCCATAGTGGACAAACTATTTCGTTTTATTGCTTTATTTTCCAGTGACCACTTTAAAAGAGTACTACAGTGATTTTTTTGTATCGCATTTCCAAAAAGCTGATAAGGATTGGTCAAAAATTGTTGCAGCTGAGGCCAAGATATCCTGACTTTTAGTCTGTAGGTAAAGGGCTGATAAGTCAATATCCTTTAAACTACATGCCTCCAGTTATCAACGCAAGCTTTATGTTAAAAATGTGCAGTCTCTATATCTCCAAGCAGAGATAACCTAGATGACAGCATCAGGGGTTATTTTCTCAGCCTTAACCAAGGTCCCTCCTGAGCCACAGACATTATACAACTGTACAGTGATGCCGACCTGTAAAATAGTTTTTTCCCCTCCAATGATAGCCTATAGATCATTTATGGCAGTGCAACAGCAATTGTTGTTTTACTGTGCCTCATTCAGCATTGTTTCATGCCCATAGACCTCAGGTTCATAACACCTGTGAATGATCCTGTCTTCACAAAGCTCCTGAAAATGTAAATTTTCTTGACCCTCGTTCAACAACGTTCCAGTGAAGGCTAATGTTGGGTGCTTTTCATTGAGCATACATTCGCTAGATACCAGATACCCTTTACTATAAAGGGGAAGCAGAATTAAATAGAATCAGGCACAAGAAACCTCTTTCTCTAGGACACGCTCAGGGCAGGACTGTTAGCGGTCAAACTGACAAACGTACACTTCAGCATTACTGAAGCGTCAGTCCAATACAAGAAAACCAGTCTCACCCCTCCTGAATCCAGACATGCAACAGGATATATCAGATATATCAGGCATCAAAGTTCAAGGTGTGTAGTCGGGGACAGAGCTGCCTGCTGTTTTCCCATTGGATGATGGGAACAACCTTTCACCTTCACCTCTTCACATTCAGTATTTGCAGTAGACAACACGATAGTCCAGTGGAAGCCAACATGAATCACACAGCAAATGTTAGATCTGATACAGTTCAGCATATTTGAATATTTAATGTAATAGGTCACAGCTCTTGAAGACATGTTTTTAATGAATGACATAGTGGATTATCACAGTAAAGTACAGGCTGATAGAATCATGTAGCTCCCTGGATCACCAGTAGATGTCACTCCTTGCTTTGCAGTAGTAGAGATGAAACATGATCAGACTGTGAGAGCCTTGTTTAGTGACCTCACCTGTGTGCTGCTGGTGTAGCTGCCTCTGATAAATAGGATATTCTGTTCATACAGTATCAGAGGTGTGGGCTTGGGTGACCCGAGAGACAGGAAGGGGACCTAACAAAAGTCTGGCTGGCTCCAGAACTTTGGACGTGTGGAGTTCAAGGGCATTGCAAGAGCGATCAAATGCAGCATTTGAGTTACATGCTCCCCTGATCAGAAGGTAAATATTGCCCAGGTTTAGGAGTTCCCTTGACAGCCCCCGGCAGATCTGTGTTGGCTCCATGTTCTGTTTCATGTTTGATAGATGATTACTCCTTTTTCTTTTTATGATGTTCTCTGGAGGAAGAAAACCGCCTCTTTCTTTTGAGTTTTTAAGATCCTTTTTAGGAAATCAAAGACACGTGTGAGCTTGGTGAGCAGTGGAAGCTCCTCTCTTTTGTAACTAGGATCTTCTGTGTAGCTGCTACGGTCACATTTGGACAAAGAACGGAGCATTTGGAGTTCAGAAGAGGAGAGAGAAGGCAGTGTTGCATCAGTGGTCACTGATTAGACCTTGCTGATTAAGTCTGCTCTCAAATCAAAGACGTCTCATTTTTACCCTCCTTGTTCTCATGTGTTTTCATGCATTCACTCCTTTTTTTTTTCTCGCCCTTTCAATCGCCCTGTCTGTCTTGTACATTTGAATACAGACCAGCTGTGTGATTAGTAAGTGTCTATCAGTTAGATCTCAGACTCACTCAGACACTGTCTGATTGGCCATCAGCACACATTGTGGGTCCCGCAGCAGGCTGTCCTATTACTGTGACAATTGTTGTGGTGTCATTTTCGAGACAGAATTGGCTTGGCCTTTTTGTGATGGCAGAATTGGGTCTGTCAGCCCTGGCGGCCCAGAAGCAGTGGGATGATTTTACCACAGTGCTGGCTTCTTTGTCTCATTCTCGATGAGATTCCACCTGACAGGGTTCATCAGTACTGATTAACTTAATCATCTAGTTCGGGGGAAAAAGAAAAATAAAGCTACTCCCTCCCTTTCTTTCCTTCTCCTGGCACAGTGCGGCTGCCCCATGTGACTGCTCATTCTCATGTTGCTCACCATCCGTCCTCATCACCTGTCACATTAAAGGCAATTTTCTTAGTCACATCCATCCTGAGAGCATATAGACAGTAAGGCTGGGTACTGAACTTCGATAACTTTAAAGTACTGACCAAACTTTGTAACAGTGAAGTACTGAAAGCTGTCATTGAATTGGTCAGATAATTAGTTATGGATATTTATTCAGATATGTGCCCTTGTTTTAACTATAGTTTTGTTGTTTTTATATTGCATTTTATTCACACAAAGCCCTAGTTCAGCTTTTTGTGTTGAGACACAAACACGGATGTACTTGAGAAGTTTGCCATGTTTTGTTAAATTAAAAAAATTGAAAATGAAGAAAAATGTGTTTATACTAAAATAATGTATGGAGAAAGTGTCATTTAGGTTTTTGTACAAAAACGCAGGCATCGTACTGATACGAGTATAAAACATTCCAGTTATACCCAATTTTAATGAGGTCACACTAGGTCACATTTATTGCTTAAATTATGCTGCGTCTGAGTGTCTTTGTTGCAAGAGGTTAATAATCAGTATATTTGGACAAACTGGATTTGAATGTTGAGTTTGGAATAAACCTTGTGTCTAATGAGACGATACAGTAAAGCAGGTGGGCTAGTCTGCTATCTGGACCCTTCCCAGGCCTAAATGAGACTGTAATCACAGAGTCTGACCAGCACTGTGCCAGTTTGTGCCAGTTGGGTGTGGTTTCCATTCCATGTCAATACGGCACACAAAACAGATCATGCCGCTAAATGGTAATCAAAGTGTGACGGTACACAAAGAAACGTCTTAATCGTGGTGAGATGACATGAAAAAATGTCTCCAATGTTTTTACATTTTATGGGTGTTCCAAGCAGTTGCAGCATGGCCAAGCAGTCAGACCAGTGGATCAGGTGTCTTTGGACACCTGAGAGCCAATGATTCCCATGTATGTAGTGCTAAAATGTAGCACCACGTGGTCAGAGGGACGACCATATAAACTGTCACTCACAAGCTGAAAGACGATTTTGATTACCCTAATGTGTAAGTAATCCCAAGGATGCCGTTTTCAAATATATTCATCTGTGGCTAAAGACAAGGCGTTCAAATAAATGTGCAGCAGAAATGCGTGGTTTTAACATGGAGCTAAATAATATTGCTGCTGTTAACTTGTATTTTCTGGATAAGACCTTATCCGGTTTTGAGAAACCTGAATATGTTAGCTGAGTGACTCTGACTGAGACTGGGATACTGTAGCATGTAAACACATTAGCCAGGTTTCTGACTTTCTGGCATGTGAGCAGGTGCATCTTTGATCTAAATGGCAGTGTGACACCGGTAATGTGGAGGATACATTTTATTTCTTGGCACTCTCGTCTTCCATCACACATAGTATGATGGAGGAGAAAACAGCAGAGTGGTAACTGCTGCAGTGTCCCGGCACTGGGTTCATCCCTCAATTGCTGAGGTGACTCACTCGGTACAGAAATGACAAAGAGGCTGGCTGTGGCAGAGTCAAAGACATGCCTGCACCAGCGCAGATGAACACATCAGAAACCATGATAACGTTAGAATCATGTATATAAAGAGATGAATAACAAGGTTATTCTGCGTGCAATATAAATGTCATATCCAGCATGCGATCAAAATGGGAGACTGAGACAGACACGTTTTAAAGAAATCTACAAAGAAAGAAGGGGTGGGATGAATAAAAAGGAAGAGCCACAGACTATTAGGAGGTGCTGGTGTGTAGGCTGGGATGTTAGCAAGTGAGATGTGGGAAGGAGATAGAGAGTGAACAAGTTATCCTCCAATCAATCTGTCAGTGACCACTGCACTTCGTGTTCTGCCATGACACATTTATCTGTGAGCCCCAGAGGCAATGGACAGCAAAGTTAAAAAGAGTTAGAGGGCAGAGAAGTGTAAGCATACTGAAGAGTAAAACAAACTGGTATATGCCTGCTTTAAGTCTGAAAGATATTGCTTGGACTGGATTTCAAACCTCAATTTTCTTTTGGCGCCGAACTAAAAGAGTGTTGAAAACTGTCAAGAACCAAAAACTGTCATCGGACGTCAGGTTTAGATTTTGATTCAAATAATAATTGCCAGTATAAGACTGTATTTTATTTAGGCAAAGTTCACGTAAGGCTGCTTGTGTTTGTTTTCTACTAAAACATGTTAATAGTTCTCATAGTAAGGTATCGATTTTGTATTGGAAGTACCAAAACTTGGGTATCACGGCAACACCAATCTGGGAACCCACCGGCTATCACCTGACCACTACTTAGCCTGTGGGGGGCAATGGCTAATGTTTCGGGGATTCCGGTGTAGCCAGTGGATATCCAGATAAAAGGTGCGCTCAGTCGTGATTGGCCAATACCACTCTGACTACAAACGCACTCAAACGGAAACCAGAACACTTCCAATACCAAATTCTTGTCCCTGGCTTACAGATTCCACATTCATACGCAGATATCTGTATATAGATAAGATAACTTTATTGGCTAAAGTAACAGGAATCTTCCGTTGACGAGGCTTATAGAGATTATGTCAGCACTAGTATTGTGTCCTGGTTCAATCTCGTTGTCATACTCAAACAGGTGACTTTTCCAAATGGTCAAATTGATGGTTTGATAATGACAATGATGGATGCCAAAAGTACGGCAGCTGAGTTTTTTCAGGGTTTCAGCAAATCCCAAAACAGTCTTATACATCATGTTATTTAAATTAAGATCTGGAATAACAGTTCTCAATAATATTTTAGAAAAAGTGGAGGGGTTGACACACATCCTTGTCATGCACCCTTAGATCTAAAGTTATTTTCCAATTTGTTTCACTTACCTAACTGATGATATATGTCATCCAAATTGGTATTAACAAGATCTTAAAGAGCGTTAAAGTTAACTTGATAAAACTTACAAACATCTAGTTTTCTCCTTCCAGCCTGCACTCACATATGCTGAATAAGAATCAGCAGGACTTGTAGCTCTTAGACTTAAAATCTGAACGCAAGTATACTGACTATTTTTGAATACCGTAATCTCAGAATGTGCTCAAGATCCGTCCTTGTCCTCTCTCCTCCTCGTCTTTTCTCTTGCCACGTCTCTTTACTTTCTCGTACCCCGCTGTTCTCCTGTTCTCCCCGCTGAGCCGCCTCAGCCTGCTCTGAATGAATGGCAACTTTACTGAGCTCACAGACAATCAGCCGTGCGCTGTCTCTGGCGGCTGACTGTCTCTGTCAGACAGTTCTGGAGGGGGAGGAAGGTGATGAGGGGTCTGATGGCATCAGGGGATATCTCGGAGTACATCTGTCTCGCTCAGCTCAGTCTGATGGTGCACAGGTGAAACTGTACAGTAACCTGGACACTCTCAGGGACCGGTTACTTGCATCCCCAGAGATAATCGCACCTTATTTTCGTTCCCTTCACCTGTCATTTTTCCATCATATATTTTTGACAAATGCGTCATTACTTTGGTGTTTATTTTTAACTTACAAATAAATACGTAAATTAAAAATCCACTGCCTGCAGCCATGTTTGATTGTCTTTGTTGTTTAACAGTGCTTGAGGCAATACAGTGTGTCATAAATAGCACCCACACAAAACAAGGGTTAGGGTTTCCACACATCCTGAAAAGATATTCTGTAATACAGTTTCCCCAGTCAAATAAGAGTCCTAGACAATGACAAAATTTACCAAAATGTCTTGGAAACAGTACGTTGTTTTGTAAAAATATGCCACAAAGTTATAATTAGATAGTTTTATGAACTTTAAAGGTGTTGCAGTCCTCCAAACTTCATTTCTGTGCAATGTCCCTGCAACACCTGGCAGCTGAAGTGTCGCATATGGTCAGGGACAATGTAAAGTTAAATATCATATGGGATTCCATTTGCATGAATTTACTGATAGTAGCTTTTCAAGGTCTTTGCAGACGCACACGACACAGACTCGACCTTTTAGGGACAGACTATAAACTTCATTACAGTAACTGAAAGCCGTTGAGCTCAGAAAACTGTATTTTCCACATCTGAGTAATTGTCAAGATTAAATTAGCCAGATAAACTGAAATACCTTGAGCACCTGGTCTCACTGTTAGCATATACACTGATCAGCCATAACTTTCTGACTTTCTGAACATTGGTTATCTCGTTAGAATGGCACCTGTCAGTGGGGCGTAGCCGCAGACTGGTCAGGGTGCCCATGCTGTCATAATGTTATGACATTATGACATATTTTACTTGATAATTAAATTAGTCCCAATGTTATAAAAATCCCATTCTCATCACAAAATTATAATTCTTGATATTTGCTGTTTAAAAGCAAAGCACAAAGTGCAGCACAGATGTTCTTTTCCACAATGTGGTGCGTGGATTTATTTTTTGTTTGTTGTTGTTTTTAGGGAAGAACTGACTATTTATTCCTGCTCTTTCTGTTACAGGTTGATACATGGAGGTCAGTTTTTGAACGGTTTAGCCGGCCCGACCATGATGAGCGCCGGCCCCTTCCTCTCCACCACATGGTTTGCGCATGACCAGAGAGCCACCGCCACGGCTGTGGCCTCACTCTTCTGCTACTTGGGAGCGGCTGCTGCATTTGTAGTAGGACCTCTGGTAGTACCAGCCCCCAATGATACCCTGGCAGTAAACATGATGGCAGCAGCAGTTTCCAACAGATCCATCGGAAACCGGATCCAGCTGATCATGTATGCAGGTACTAACAGCAAGCGAGAACCCCTGAGGGCCTGGGGGATCAATAGCACATCATTTCGACATCATGTCAGCCCCGTGAAGGAACACAAATACAATCAGACGAGGGGATCCAAGAATTTTGCACTAACACCAAAAAACTCCAATTATAATCTTCATAACCGCGCCTCTGAAAAATAGATTGCTGGGACTGTTATGCTTAACTGATTCAGAAAATTAAAAGCACACTGAAAAGGGAAACAAGCATGCTGCAATAGCATGAGGCTGTGGCTTTTGTTTAACTTAAGGTAGTATTGTTATTAATTTTTAAAGGACAAAGCAGATACCTTTTTGTGAACCAAAAGTTTTGGAGGTCATGAAAAGAACATGCATAATGACCAAGCAACTGACTGAATGATAGATCAAAGTGTGAAAACAATTGTATCAGGGAGTAATAGGCAACTGCTGCTCAATCAGTACATATATAAAAAAGTGATGCTCCTCCAATAGAAACAAGTTGAGATATCAACCACTGCTATGCCAGACTGCATGATTGTCTGACACGAACATCTATTTACTCTATAGTCGTGTCTAGTAGGCCATTATATTCATTCTGGGGATGGTTTCAGAGGACCTTTGGATGTCACTGTGACCTTTTTTAAAATGTCAAATTTGTCTGACTGTCTTGTCTATGAAAATAACAGGTATGTCTCTTTTATCTGTGTCTCTGTGCCCTGCCAGAGTTGGCTGCAATTGCTGTGCTTTTTGCGGCAGTCCTGCTCTATTTCCCGTCACGGCCACCGATGCCTCCCAGTGTGGCCGCTGCAAGCCAGCGACTCAGTTACAGGAGCAGCATCTGTAGACTTCTTAGGTAAGACCACACACACACACACACACACACACACACACAGACACAAAGTCATCTGAAAGACCATTACCACCTGACACCGTTTGTTGAGAGCATTCTTTCAGTACATTATTCAGTATGCCTAACCTGACGTGTCCTTGAGTCCACTCGGGTGTAGACGTGTAAAGCAAGTGAAACATCAGTACCGCATTTGAAATTAGTTTCAGATGCTGTTATGTTTTACGACATCAGACTCTAAGAAAGCAGTCAAGATCATATTTCTGCACCTTCAATGCTCCACATACCGCTGTTTCTACAAATCCATTAGGTCTAGTTTGGTTTCTTAAGTGACAGGATCTTGCGCTGGAGGAGGATATGGAATCTTAATGAAGGGGTCTGCCACTCACCATCTGCTTGGGTTGTTATCAAAGACACACCAGCCTTCCCTCTAGATTAATTACTAAGCTAAGTTATAACATACTGGCCTCTTTTGAAAACTGCAGCATCTGTACCATCAATATTAGAGAGAGAGAGAGATATCACCTTTCTCTGTTTCCACACTGGGAATGGCATAAGGGAAGAGCTAAGAGGAAATGTAGAGATGATTGATTCACACCTCACTATAACCCCATAACTACACCTGTCACACTTTCCACCACGGCAATATTTATCCCCCCGGCCACGAGGAAACAGCATTGCCTGGGGAGTGAGTGCTGTGCCTTGTCCTTGGCTTCTGGAGGAATGAGGCCCGTAGCAGTGGCCAGGGATTAAAAGGCTGGAGTAGGGAGAACAAAACCTGGGTGACTGCAGCCGTGGAGTTGGCCTGGCTTTGTTGGCTACACTTGATCCCCTGCAGTAAGAAATAGCTTCACTACAGTGCCATGCTTTCCACAGGCCTCTGACCAGCACAGAGTGGCATAGCTCCCTGTAAGAGCTCCCTCACATAGAGCACAGGGACCAAGCTAATATTAAACTAATGCACAGTTTTGGACAGATGTACACACACACAAACACACACACGTACACTGGCCAACTTTAACTAGGCCATCCAGCTGAGAGGGTTTCTGTTCACTTGTGATAGGCAGTCTTCCAGTAACCTGTTTGCACAGCATGTTGTATCTCGGTCCAGCAACGTCAAGCCTTCTCCTGCAGGGGCTGGACACGGAGCAGGAAAAGTGACTTTTAATTCTTTGTGTTCATGTGTAGACAAAATAATGTAAACACTTCAGGAAAAAGGGACACAACTTTAAAGTCATGTTTTATATTAAAAGTTGATCAAACGGGTCTGTTCAGTGTGAAAAGGGTTGCTTGTAATGACGGACCCAATGAGAGGCATTACCAACTCTGCAGCTCTGTGGAGTGTTTTAGCCTCGTTTAGCTCAGTGTTGTGGTCTTAATTGTTTGGTTAAGTCTCATTGCATTTATCAGTCCTGTTTCCAGCAGTAGCAGGGAGCTGATAGACTAAAATGCCAGTGTATGCTTCCTACCCAGTGCCTAATGCCACAGACTAGTGAGACAAGTGGAATATCTAGCAGCTAAGGAGTTAGATTTTTTTTATTTTCTGAGTGTTTGGTGAATATTAGACTTAAAATTAGCAGGATGTTTAAATCTATATACCTCACTGCACAAAACCAATTTGGATCAATTTTATATAAGGTAACATGAGGCTAGAAATGGCAGTGAGGCTAAAAACTAAGTTGTGCAGTCTGCCTTGACCTAATAAATGTTGTGTAACCACAGAATTTTATTATTTTGAAACTCTAGTTAAAGTGGATTGTCACATCTGGTACCCGATACCAAGCTGGCAGAGTGGATCTGTGCATTCCTATCAAAGTTTGTATCTGTAGAGGCTGACAGACAGAAGGTGGTAGCCGACTTGTCAGTTTGTCTGCCTAATACCTATCCATTGATGTATCTGTTCATCCATTTAACCTGTCAGGGTCTGAGCACTGGTTAATGAACTTCAGCTTGATGAGTGCGTCCAGCTGTTCACATCTGCTTCCACAGCAGCAGTCTAATTAGAAGCCTGAGTGTCTCTACACGTGGTGTAAAGTTATCGTTGTATTCTGATCACAGTGTGAGGGAATACTAAACAGCCCAAAGCCTGAGTATTGATGATCCCTCGCCAGTCATACTCATTTAGTTCGGAAAGTTGTCATCTTGATGTATTGGACTCCAGCCAGGTCTGCCAAGGACAAATGGCACTTAGCTGATGACGCCGCCAGCTTTGAGACTTCTTCGGAAATATTTTATCACCAGCAGGCAAGGAAAGGGTAAAAAAAAATGTCCCCTCTCTTACCCAGTAGCCAGCGTCTGCTTGCTTACATTTGCTTATCTAAATAATCTCGTGGATGGGGAAAAAGGTGCATGGATATTGATTTCCTGCTGTTGTGGCAAGGTTAATGAAAAGGGTGCTGGGAGAAAAGCAGAGAGAGGGTGCTCCATCACTGGGCTTTTATGACTGTCCCTCCATAGTCTCCCAAGGCCAAGTAGCTTCATACTGCTTAGGGCAAGACAGGCCTGCAGCTGGGAGAAGGGCTGTGTTTGTTTTTCTGTGGAGTCAAAGCATTCTGCAAATAAAAGTGATTCATTGTCTATGCACCAGTATCAGGAAGGGGAAAGGGAGTGCATATGTTTACAGCAACAGTGCTTTTGCTGCACAGGTTACGTGTCTTGGGACAAGTTCCCGCTGTAGTTTGCAACTCAAAGACTGACTTAAAGGGTGTGTGTGTGTGTGTGTGTGTGAACTTTATCTCTCTGTTTTGAGCGTTTGAAGACACAGTAGGGATGTGGGAGGCCCAAAGTGTTCTCCAGATGTCCCTGCACGATACTGCTCGGGATGCTTCCTGCATGATAATGAACAAGGCGGAGGGAGAATAAATGCAGGAGTTAAACAGTGTCCATAAACAAAAAGAGAGGAGAGCAGGAAAACAAAACAATCCATGAATCTACTGCCTGCTCTGCCAGCCTTACCTCATTTGTCAGACGCCCAGTGATTCTAATCATATTGTTAGGGTCGTGGAGGTGGCAGTGATTTAAATCAGCATACCACCTCATTGGGCGAAGGTGATTAGTGTGGGTGTTCCAAGTGATTGTAATTGGGTTGCATGTGATTGGAGGGGTCCCAATACCCTAAAGATGTGAGCTGGGTGAGTATACTGGAGGCGCATACATAGTGAAGCATATAGAGGTGTCTTTTAACACCCTTTTTTCCTGTTTACAGTACAATGTGAGCTGATGAGATATTAGCAGACAGCTCGTATCAGACCCTGCAGCACGATATCTGTAGCCTAAAGCCATTTATCACAGCTGGGAGATGGTGTTTGTTTTTTTCCCTTATTTATACAGCTTGATTTCAGTTGATAAGCACCTGTCAGTTGACAATATACTTAGCTAGTGTTGAAAAGATACTTGACAATGGATAGAAAAGTAGGCTGGGACAGTTTCGATCATCAATAGAGTCCTTTATCAAGCAAAAAGGCCAAGCATTCTCTGGGTTTAGCTGCTCAAATTTGAGCACTTGCTTACTTAAACTTTGTGATGCTGTAAATTGAATACCTTTGGGAAATTTAAACTGTTGCAGGGATAGACACCAATTTTCAAGCACTGGCCCAATCAAAAACAGAATGAAAAATATATTTTTATAATAATTTATGCTGCTATTTTCACTGCATAGTATGAAATGATACCAAAGACCGTTCCATTAACAGTGCTGTCAAACTGCAATATGACATTTAAGCTGAGCTTTAAATCTGTGAATCTGTGAGTTTTTCCATACTTGATGCTTGATTGGCAGTGGTAGTAGTTGCTGTAATAGTGGCAGTTATGGCAGTACCAGTTTCAGCTTTCCACTCTTGGCAGAAGAGGGATTCATTTCCATTCAATTTGATTAGTTTTATTCAAAGTATTTGATTTGTTATTGTTGAATGCAGAGTGAACCAATTCCATTATTTCTTTTAGTAGATCATGTCATTTATTATCAGTTAATCAACCCATCGAATGAATACACACAACACTCTTTTTGAGCTATACAGGAAGGCGTGTGAAGCATTTAGAGTATTTTGAATAATCATAGATCTGAGACTGTAATGTAAAGGTGAATGTTGCCCTCTGTGATACCTCTGTGCTCAGGTAGCGTCTTATCTCTCTGTCGCCCGAGGATAGATCTTCTGCTGTGACAGTAACGGGAAGATGAGCCATGAGATGAGGCACGCCCCCTGTGTGCGCAGAATGGGAAGGAGACATTCCATTTTGCTGCCTTCACTGTTTCATCTAAAGCCGGTGCTGTTAGGATGTAGGTTGAACTTTGAGGAGGTTTCATGCATTCATCTAATAAGTGGCATTTCTTTAGTTGGATTGTTACTAGAAAACCCGTTGACACTGCACAGGGTATCAAACCTCACCTGTGCAGAAGCTAGCGGTCAATCTCATCTATGAATATCAGAATATTTGCCCTTTTGTTATGACAGACTTTAACAGCAAATATGAAAATACTGTATGTTGGAGTGATTTGAAAACAGGATGTAGTAGATGCCTCATTACATTTAATTTATTATTACTGCCTACATTATTACCGCTGCATGTTAAACGGAAGAATCGATGTCTAGTAATAATTGACGTGCTGTGAAATATATATTGGTCCCCATGAAAATTGACTGGGTTATTTGAGAAGTAAAGATCTTCTTACCCAGAGGACAGCACCAGGTCATGCGTAGGAAATTATCATAACGGTCTGTTTTAAGGAACATGGGTAAGTGGGTGTAGTTAGTAAATAAACCAGAGGGTAACAAAATAACAACCCACTGTCTTTTTTCAGAACTTTATGTAGAGCATATTATTTATGTCATCCGGACACATTACGCATCATGTCTTCCACAGACACACCTGGTCAAAGAATCCATATTCATATTTAGCTTGGTACAACTTGATTTCTTCAACAGTTGTACTTCTTTTTATCACCTTAAAAAATATTGCTAAAGTGCGACCATTTCTCTCTCTGAGTGACACAGAGGGACTAATTCACGCTTTGTATCGAGCAGGCTGGACTACTGTGATGCTCTCCTATCTGGTCTACCCAAAAACAATATAAATCAGCTGCAGCTGATTCACAACTCTGCGGCCCGAGTGCTGACCAGGACCAGAAGGAGAGAACACACTGCACCTGCTTCACAGTCCTTAAATTGGCTGCCTGTCAGTTTCCGCATTGATTTTAAAATCATTTTTCAATGTTTTTTTAAAGCACTTCATGGTCTTGCACCCGCATGTATTTCTCACATGCTTATGGTGTATGAGCCAGTACGGCCCCTCGGGTCCTCTGGCACGAGTCTTCTAGTTGTTCTAAAGTGCAGGACTAAAACCTTTGGTGAGGCAGCTTTTATGCTCCGAGCCAGAGGAACAGTCTGCTGGAGGATGTGTGGACATTTTTAAACGTAAACTTAAAACTTACCTCTTCAGCCTGGCTTTTCATTAGCAATGTTTTATAGACATTACCTACTTTATTTTACTCAGCTGCTTTTACGTATTTGTGTGTTAAAATCGTACTCCATTTTATTCTGTTATTTTGTCCTGATTAATTTATTGATTTATTTTTCATTTATATACAATTTTTTTGTTCTTTTCATGTATTATCTAGTTTTTAGTCTAGCTTAAAATCACTTTTATAACATTTTTAACTCTTATTTTCTCGCGTGCATTGGTTTCATATTCTTATAGTTGCTTTTATGGTCTACACATGTTGTGTCTGTGAAGCACTTTGAACTGCACTTACCTGTATGAAAGGTGCTATACAAATAAAGTTTGATTTGATTTGTAAGCATTGTTTTGTTCATGTCCCCTTTAGTAACCTGCGGTTCCTGATGATAGCTCTGGCCTATGCAGTCCCCACAGGAGTGATTGCTGGCTGGTCAGGAGTCCTCGACATGGTCCTTACACCAGCCAAAGTCAGCCAGGTAGGAATAACATATAATCTTGTTAAAGTATCAGATTTGAATAAGGAAGCACATCAGTCAGCCAAGGTCACTAACAACACCGAGTATAGTGACTTTGGGCAGACGTTTGCAAATTTTGCCCCCAAAAAAAGTTTCTCTAGAGGACCATTCCAAACCTCATGCCGTCAAAAAGGTACCATCCCTAGTCAGTACTGCTGTATTGACTGACTTTTGTGAAAATGTGCAGGCAAGCTCAGCCATTCTTCTGCCCAACACTAGGTTTGATTTTCCTCTTTTGAAAACCTCCACTGTGCCAGCAATTTGCAAAGCTTTTCACATGTGAAGTCCACTCAGACGAACAGTGAGACAAATAGCTGATGAGGTTTCTCTTCAGTCTCATGGTTGCATCTTGAAATACCTTTCAGAAACTCATAATACCTCGAGAGTGAGGCTTGCTATTGTCCAGGTGATCTGGGGCATCGTTAAGGGAGGGGGGAGGGGGGTTAAACCTGGATGATTTATGGGGCCCCAGCTTCATAGAGCCTAGCCCCTAAATATTTAGAAAATAATTTGGTTATACAAAATTTTTTATGTAAACACATAATCAGAGCAGGCATCTTTATTTAGCCAACCATCCTGTTTGTACCCCCCATAATGCATGTGGTTTGGTCCATTTTCCACAAGGATTTAAAATAAAGAATTCCACCGCCAATCTGAATCTGACAGTTGCTCTGGCTGTCCGGCAGGATGTAGCACTAGCCTGCTTTCACAGTCAGATACAGATATTCTGCCTTCAAGAAAGAAATCAGGTTACCAGGAAAGAAGTAATTATTAAAATGATGGTGAGCTAACACATGACTACCTAGTTAGCTCTTATTTAGATATTATTACAACTGCATTCTCCAATATTTGTTAGCTAGCTAAAGTAAAATTTAAACTTAACATGTTCATTAAAACTAAACAACCAGTTGTGTAGTTATTTATAATAAAGTATCATAAACCTCATGACACAGTCAGCTATTGATAACATTAACAACTAAAAGTGTTAATACTGTTAATATAGGCAAAGGATGAAGGTGGAAACTAGAATCTGCACCATTTAGTTTAGAGCAGCAGAATGCGATTATTTAATTACTTTAATCTCAAACATTTTTATTTCTATGTTAGGTGCCCAGTAGGTTTTCTTTCAAATTCTGGCAGCAGCTCTGCATTTTAAAGCAGATCTGAAATACTAGACATGTTTAGGGATAATTAACCCTAAGGCTCCTGTACTAACATGAGAAGTGTATTTCTGTGCAGAAGGCCTCCAGACAGCTGAACCTTTCTGCAGGTTTATTAAATTGCTCTTATCCTCTTGTGAATGTGCTTTAAAGTTCAAAAAACGCTGTCCCTCGCCCTAAAAAAATCGATTCAGTCACATTTAAAAGAACCTAAAAATTAAATTTGGAAAGTGATCGTTCATCTTGGCCCAATGAGTTTCTCTCTTTTTCTGTTTTCCACTCACCTACTCGGAAGACAAAAACAAAAGAGGAAGACAAGATGAGTGGGGCTGGAAGTGTGGTGTAGGTTAGAGGAAAAGCTCTGTATAGTTTGCATCTTCCAGGTCTCTACACAGCAGTATGTCGAAAGACAAAGGGAGAATCTTTTCAAGGTTATATTCAGACAGGAGGAGATCACACCGAGGAGAGCGGAGGATGAGACGCGTCTCGTCACCCCTTTATCTTTATACCTCAGTGACGAGGTAGCAGAGTGCATACAAAATTGTTCTTAGAATTCATTTGATGGATAGATTTCCTTTTTTTTTTGTCTCTTCTACATTTCTTTTATCCATGCTAGTTGAGAAGAATAAAAGTGTGCTGCAATGAGGTGAGCTATTTTACAGGATATCTCCTGGGTGCAAAACTTTGAGCTTAAAAAATAAACGAAAAAGAATAGTGGTGCATCTAAACATGGCAAGGTGGAGGAGTACTAATGCAGCAGAAGATTTCTGAAAATTTTCTTTGCTCTTTGGGCGTGGAGTTGTTTTTTTCTTAAAGTCAAGTTGACCTTACGAAAAGCAAATGCTGCATCTTCTTTTTGCTCAAACTCCCCATAAACCCACAGACCCAAATCGCAGATTTAATCATCCTGTTTTTCTATGTGCTGTAAGCTTTGTTCTTTGTTAAGCAGAAAGATACTGGAGTTGAAAGAGACATTCACATAAACACAAGATGTGATGTACGTAGACCTTTTTGCTCTTACTGTCCCTTACCTGCAGTTTCATACATTCTCTTAATTTCTTCATGCTTTCCAATAATTTGTTCATTTTGGTGCAAATGCAGGTGTTCTCACAAACTGATGTGTATATGTTGGTACTCTTTTCCCTTGTTGATAATTACTACATTGTACTGCTGTTCTGTGTGTGTCAGTCTGTTATGATACAAAGCGTACCTCTAGATAGCGGGATCCATGCAGACCAGATCCTGCACCGAATGGGCAAGATGCAAGTACACAAATGTTTCGCCTAAGGGCACCACGGACATCCTGTTGCATCTGATTGAGCGGTGACCATGGCTGCTATGGGGCAGCAGGAGCAATGTGATAAGTCAGAACTTATCAACCGATAAGACAAATGTTATTGCCTACTTTCTAAGACTGGACCGGAAAAACAAACGTTGTACCCATTCTATAGCAGAGGGTCCTAAAACTAGTGTAGTAGTAAAACGTCCCGATTGACATTGTGATGGAAGAAGAAACATGCCATGCAGATGGCAAAAACTGTTCCAGCACCAAGCCAGCTCTCCGGTTACAGCTGTCATGCTGACATTTCAGGAGTTTACTAAATATGATCCAGAAATACACCTGAGGTGTTTAACAACTTGCAAGAATCAATTCGGTAAATGAAAGGCAGAGGGGCAGCGGCACACAGGTTGGCAAACAGGAGGTAATGTGGTACATGGACATGGATTTCCAACTAGTTCCAATGTTTGTGGCTTCACAAATGCAAGTCCTGTGTGAACGTAAGTGGAATTTCAGCAACCAGTACAATATACAGTGAACATACTGTGAGTTAAACACGGACACATCATCTGTCTCCTATAGGATTCTGACATTTTGAAGCCCGTAGTTGAGTTTAACTCTTGCCTCTGACTTGAAAATGTCTGGAAATGGCATATTTAGGAAACAGGGTGGATTCCGGGGGAAGCTGTGGTGGGAAGAGTGAGTAGCAACTACCATTGCTGTGTGTTACAGCTTAATGCTGTTCCCAACACCAGCTTTTAGCCCTTGCTCTGAAACTTGATAATGAGTGCAAGACACCAGGGAGGGACACTAAGTGAAGAAAGGTAAGGAGGTATTAGGATACAAAATCGAGCACCTTTGGGGGACACTACTGTACTTCATGTTGACATGGTATTTAAAAAAGAGTGACCTTGCCTGGATCAAGGAAACCAATGTCCCTTCTTGAAGCAGAGGTCAGGGATGGTGCATATGGACTGGCAGATGGGGGTTGTAGTTTTCTTTTTTCCCTTCAAAATTGGCCGTAGAATCTGCTCTCGTTGTCAAGGTATGACACTGCTCAGACTCCCTGGGAAAGCTTATGCGAGGGTAATTTGCATGTGCTTTGTGGATGTGAAGAAGACCTGTGACCATGTCCCCCGAGTTGTTTTGTAGGGTTACTATGGGAATATGGGGTGCTGGGACCATTGCTACAAATCATTTAACACCCTGTGTGCATATTTGTGGCAGGAAGTCGAGCTAATTCTTAGTGGCTATTGGAGTCAAGAAGGGTTGCTTGCTGCCTATGATTTTGTCCTGTTGTCTCACGCACATTGGGTGGCTTGTAGCCAAGTATGAAGTCTTTCGTATGAGAAACAGCACCTAGAAGTCCAAGGCTACGGTACTCTGCCAGGTAGACTTCCCTAAGTAAAGGAGTTCACGTCCATCCAGTTTGTGTTTTCCACTGAGCATCTAGTTGTCATTGGAATTACCGCAAACACAGTGGTTGCTGCTTGGTTGCATTGCCATCCTTGTTTCAATTTTGTGCATTACTCACAAATGCAGTCAGTCCTTCCTTCCTGCAGTTACAATATTTTGACAGCATACTCTCTACTGTGTTTGTATTAAGTAGGAAGTGACCAGGACAAGAGCTATTCAAACACAAAAGGATTGTGAAATTATAGATGATCAGACAAAGCTTAAGGTCTATAATTATTGGTGTGGATCTGATTTGCAACCAGGATAGCACAGGATCTTGTAAAAGCACTGTACTCCTGGTGCTTGAATGCCTGCTGTGTGAGCTCTGCTGGGGGGAAATGTTTTAGACCTGCAGACGGCAGCATTGAACGGCGAGTTTAGCATCAACGTAATGAGTATGACTCAGGAAACAGGTGCCTTACTGTGCTCATCAGTCATATGTAATTGGTCCCTTAATGGAGAGTAGCCATTTAGAATTCACAGAAGTAGAAAACGTATCCAAGCTAAGGATAAGGTCTTTGATTAGTGCCTTGAAATGGCTTCTAACAAAAGATAGAGAGAGAGAATTAGGGAAAATCAACATGTTATGGTGTCAAGAGCCTTGAGTCCTGGCTATTCCTACCCTAACACCAGTCATCTCCAACTTACTGACACAATCGCAATATAGCAGACATGACTAAGCTTCAAAACTGGCCTTTTTAGGGTTCCAAGGCACTAAGAATAGTGCAGTTAATTAACTCTCCACCCACACATGAAACATAGTAATTTGCATCTCAGAACTGAAATGACTTGGCAAGCAATTTGTGTTTAGCTTCCTTAGTTGGTGCGCAAACTGATGTGACATTACACACCTTCAGAAACCCTTGCACTGGTGCTGCACACTTTACATAGATAATAAGCAGCAGTTATAGGTGCCATGTGGTTGTGGGTGTTTTTAAAATGTTTGTGAATCTAATGTTTTGATCCTCGTCATTTACTGGCGGGATACAGTTCAACTCACCAAGCTGCCTCGGGCCATGCAAACGCGGGCGACTTTCTATTTAGTGTCTTACAAAAGGCTGACCCACACAGAAAACCATGACATTTTGACATTCATCACTTACTAAGCCATAATACATTTTACATTTAATAACGTTAATAGTCCACTTTTCTTCATTATAGACTTTTCTGACATGTCGCTGCAGACTATGATTAAGCAAAAAGCATCAGATCCTACTTTAGATTCTGCCCCCTCGCTGTCTCATCTTCCATCTGGTTGGATTTGGTTGACTGTGACTTAGTGCCTCAGGGAGATTGATGGGAACCAAACACCTTCATTGGCACTTGGTGATGTTCTCGCCTGGGTGCCACACACTGATTGGTTTCGTGTGTGTGTGCATGTGTATAATCATGTGCAACACTTTACCTCATTCTGCTGCAGTCCCTTGGCCATAACGTCATTTCTCCTGACTTTAAGGCCAAGTGCATGCGTTGCTCTTCACCCGTGTAAATAAAAAAGGACTACAATCTTTCACATATTCACACACACACAGCTGTTCTTATAGAGATTCTGCCTGGCAATTTACCAGACACAGATTGACAGGCCTCGGCAGACTTCAGACATTATTGCCCTGTCCTCACAGTCATGGACTTCATGTGGAACACTGAATAACCTTTTCTTCTCGTCTCCCTTTCTCTTCCCGTCTACCCCACCAACCCCTTTTCTAACACACAGGTGGACGCAGGTTGGATTGGTTTCTGGTCGACTGTCGGTGGTTGTGTGTTTGGAGTAGCAATGGCCAGGTAAGCTACTGTATTCCTTTTGTTTAAACTATATAACCGTTTTTATTGTGACTGTCACATGCTGTGATCATTGAATATGGTTTTACGGTGAAAAGGAAGTAATAAGGTAAGATTGTCCAAGCAAGTCCAGACAACTAAGACCTGTGCATATGTAGATGAACTGACTTAAATATATTTTTAACTTTAATATGTTTTGCATAGTTAAGAGGAAAAATATCACATGAATACATGGAAACAACACACGAGTCAGTTATTTCTCAGCACCTCTGCAACTTTAATAGAAACAGGACCGTTGACACACCGTCTAAACCATCTGTTGCAGGAATTAATGTACTTCTGGCGTAACATAACATGAAAGACAGCTGTGAACAAAGTGCCTTTCATGTCATGAAGCATGGACATAATCAATTCATGCTCTGTTTGATAGCCTTGGTTGTGCCTCTGCTACCTGACAAATAAGATTAGAAACTAGTACCTTTTGAATTTTCCTCACAGTGGAATAGCCACTTGGTATGCATACATACATATTGCATATTGTTGTACTTAAGTGTATCCCCCTGACACTAGGAAAGCTGTTCTTTTTATAACATTAATATCTAATAAATATCATATAAACAATGATGGAGGGTTGGATTAAGGTAAAGGAGGGCTGCTCCCTCTTGCTCCCCTAATCTCATCTACTGAATCCAGTGTCACTGTGATAGAGTGAGGGAAATAGATGCTAATGCAACAGCCACGTCGCCTCCATTGATGGATGGGGAGCCACATCGCGAAGACAAAGTGTGGAGTCTGCAAAAGCCAGGGATTCATTCCTGCTCTGACGGATATATGTTTATCGCAGGCTGAGGCCCAATCAGCACTTCCAGGCAGGCCCACTGTTTTCTTAAAGTTGTAATCAGGGAAATGAGCCCATAACTCCCACTGTTAATCAATGAAGCTGTTTGCAGCACGAGAGGAAAGTGTATGTAAACAGAGCTGTTGAATTATTGGTGTTGATTACATAGACTCTGAGTCAGTGGAGGGATTGATTAGTCCTTCTTTGGTGCAACAGTTGATAGTTAAATCAAATTCAGCTTTAAGAATTGGCCGCACATTTGCTCTGTGTGCAACTGTTGGAATGTACTGAACATGGTTGGAAGGGTTTGAGTATGAACCGTCTTGGTCTCTGATCATGCCGGTGTCAGTTGTGGTCAGTAACAATGGTAGAAATAGTCCCTTGTTGCGTTTTTCCATTTAGTTTCCATTAAGAATTTAGGGTTCAAAAGTAACACGTTATTGGTATAAAGTCTAAATGCAAACTAAATGGAAAAATGCAACAATGTGTTTGGGGTTTTATTGCCAGTTTTATGTGAAGCACTGTGTAATGTTGATTTTTAAAAAGAACTGTATAAGTAAACTTGGGGTCATTTTTCTGTAGTTCGTTGAAATTATGTCGTATCAAGTAGTGATTTGATTGTGACTCATAAATGCTACTTTCCACCATATCAATCATATCACTGTTTAGTGATTGCAAAATAAATAATAATAATAGAGATTAATGACCACACAGCAATAAAATGAGTGATTGCAGATATATTGTCATTTTAACTGCCACATAGCCTCAGACTCTGTTTGAGCTAACATGCGTTATAGTTAATAGTTTATTCAGCTCAGTTTTCCTCACCCGCACTAAAATGTGAGGCCAGCTTTTGTTTTGTGTGAATGGAAGGCCAAAATGGAAATTCTTAGATGGCTCAGGCTGGGTGTAGTCTATGTGAAAGTTGATGCACTTTGTGTTCCAAAGGTAGTTCAGAAGGTAATTTAACATTTAATTACTTCATCATAATTATCAGATTTTTTTTGTTATCATTTCACCACACACCTTTTATATTGTAATTCAATATCTGTAATAATGCTACTCTACACTAGAAGCTGATTGAAGTGTTGACCTGGTGGAATTTGTGACTCCCAGGTCATTCACAACAGGGAGCAGATGATTAATCACCGGGCTGATGTTTTGTTTTTTCTAACTTTTCTTTGATTGGTGACATCCGTTGGGAGATGAGCCCCTAGATGCAATCCATCTGGGGTCCTTTTGAGTAGAGAAATGTTTTAAAACATCAGAAACATAAGAAATTAAACAGCATCAGTAATTGCTTCGTCCTCCCTCTACTCCCTTAAAACTCTTCTTTTTTCCTCTTCCTTCTTCATTAACTTGCTGCAATATGGCATCATTAGATGCATTCCCTGGAAAGCTTGTGGTAATGAACTGAGCAGAGAGCAATCTTTGTCCCTTGTCTCACCCACTAGCAGCCTAAGATATTAATGTCCGTCTCCCTCTAGCTAGCATAAAACTGTGCCAATGCTGAGCACAGTTTGCTGCAGAAAATGCCCCCTCCCCTTTAAATGCCTTTTGTGCTGCAGGTGTTGCAGTTTTCCAATTTAAGTGGATCATTCTACTGCAAAGCTAAATTTCTTGGGGTTTTAACACTTGCCCTTTGCCAAAAATAACACTGGCTACTTGCAAACATTTCATTGCCTGTGGATAGTCAGGCAGTGAGCTTGATGTAGCAGGTTCAATTAGTGGTGGATGCTCCAAGGTGTGGCACCCGTCATGGAAACATTTGACAAACAATCTGGCAGCTGTTTAATTGTGCGGCCCAGACAGAAGCTGACTGGATGACAGTAGAATGCTGTACACTCACAGATTGAGGAGGGTGGAAAGAATAACTAACAAGCGTCCGTCGTTATCTTCCCATTACCAGCCCCAGGAATAGATTGGGGGGGGGG
>JAVQJF010064645.1:0-21386 GCA_036023855.1 Gadopsis marmoratus | reverse complement strand
CAATTTTAAATTTCGTGCTTGTTCATTGTGTTGGGTGTTGTTGTCGGCGGCGTGGGAGGTGGTGGAGGAGGAGGAGGAGGAGGAGGAGGAGGAGGGGCAGGGGCTTATGGGCCCTTTCTGTAATGGGTGTTTGCTAGAAGCAGCATATTGTACAGATATTGTTATTGTTCATTAATTTATAAAGTGGACTTTATACATGTGTAGATATTAATATAACCAAATAAAGTGTGTGCATGTGTATGCGGGTAGTAACCTCTCCCACTGATGTGTCCACCCTGATTAGTGGTGGGGGAGGAATTTAATGGGTGGTTGGGCTAAGTGTTGACTGGCTGTTGTGCTTTTGTCTGTAGCACACCAACAATAAATGCCCACACCAGGGCCGAACAGCTCTCTGCATGAGCCCCCTAACTTATCCACATTTCACACACCAACTTCACACTCACCATGTACAGTGCACTATCAAAATCTTGATGCTGGTGGGGTCTCTTGGGTTTCATGACACCGTTAGCTGCCTAACTGAGCTTAAGATGCATGACATGAGTTTTTTTACTCTTGATGAGATGCTGCCTTGGGCCGAGAGACGCTTAATTATATCGGAATAAACAAATCAAATTCTAATACTGTTCCCTGATGATAAGCATTTAGCAACTGAGCTACTGAAGTGACTCGTGGTTTGCCAACAGGTATGAGAATGTGTGACTGAGTAGTCGGTTACATATCAAGTAGCTCTTGGGCACAGCTGGCTTCACCTGCAGTACACTTTTAACAATAACCATCCTTAAGTGAGCGTTTTTGTTAAAGCCCCTCTATAGCATGTAGGCTAGCACTGTGTGGCGCAAAATGCATGATCACTGTTAAAATACAACGCATATTCTTGATCTAATTTAAGTGTATTTGTGTAAAACGTGGTTATTGTTTAAAATCAATTTGTCTGCCCTACACTTACTTTTTAAAAGCCAATCAGTGTCGTCTGAGAAATTGATCCACAAAACAGACACAGAAATAAGAGTGTGCAGACGTGATATTGTAGTCCTGTAGGAACATGTGTATGAACAGTGAGGTAGTTTGGTCAGCTGGAAGACAGAAAGGTAGGAGTGGACAATTGAACTAAAAGTTAATGTTCATGTTGAAGTTGTTTTCTTCTCGGCTGTTGCAGACTGATGGTGGTTTTAACCTTGACATGTCATCAATCACCTGTGATGCTGTGGAGATTACAGGCCTGTGAGACTACTGGCTCGGATGAAAGAACACTCCTTCATCACAATAATGATGGAGACCTAAGTTACAAAGATGAGAAAATGATCGGGATGAAGGATTGAGTATACACTCCAATGCTGTCATGATCCCAAAGGGTGTTTAGCTTCACCGCAAGGATCAATATTTCAATCCCCACTGGTCTTTGTAAAGATGAAACGATGATTTATGGTGTTGGTTGAAAACATTAGTGTCCAGTGCAGGTGGACTGGGCTTCCTCCCTTGGTACATTGCTTAGTTAATCGCCTTCCTCTTGCCTCTCCTATTTCCTTGCCTTTGTAGCTGTCCTTATATTTGTCCCATGTGACAAAACTAAACTGTAACTGGCCCATTAAATTTATGAGAATTACGAGAAGAAAAAGATTGTATTAATGATCAAATGATACTGTAATACTGGTGACCAAAATGGTCTAGTGTTTATATTTTATACACTGCTCAAAAAAATTAAAGGAACTCTTTTTAAGCAGTTTTTGTTTGGTTGTTGTTTCTTGGGCTGCAGCTAATAACTATTCTAATTATCAATTACATCCACATATGTTCTTGATTGATTTATTAGTCGTTTGTTCTATAAAACGTCAGAAAATGGTGAAAAATATCCATCACAACCCTACGCCGTCGTCTTCACATTGCTCTTTTTTACTCTGACTCAAAGATATTCAGTTTATTGTGTATAATGTAAGATGAGGCAAAGCAGCATGTGCTCACATTTGAGAAGCTAGAACATGCAAATTAATCAATTATTGATATAGTTGCTGATCAAATGTTCAACTTTAGAGTCTATATTCAAAAAGGTCCCATCAGCCAAATAAATAAACAAAGCAAGGACTTAAACTCAAAGGTCAGTTCCACGATTACAACTGTCACACCCCGTGTCTGTGTGACTGTGTTCCCAGTGTTTTGTTGCCTGTCTTGTGTTTGCTGCCTTGGTTCTCCTGTGTTTGACTTTGTGTCCTGTCTCAGCCTCCCTCGTGTCTCCCTGATTGTTAGTGTTTTCACCTGTTCCCCTGTGTTCACCTGTGGTCCATCCCCTCGTTAGTGTCCTGTGTATTTAAGTGTGTTCAGTTCATAGTCTGTTACTTGCGTGATGTTCCTGGTTCCTCTGCGCCCTGGCTGCCTTACCTTTTTGTAAGAACGTTTTTCAGTTGTGCCCTTCATTAAAGGACGTTATGTGTTCTGGCTATCTGCATTTGGGTCCCTCCTGACCTTCTCCCCACACGGCCGGTCCTGACAACAACACAAGCAATTTGTAATCAGGAAATCTTTTTGAGTATAAATATCTAGGTCACATAAACACTTGTTCTGCACTTGCATACTGTAGAATAATGAGCAATACATGAGTAATCTGCAATCAGATACTCATGACAAAGCTCTGATTTCCTCTGGACATGCAATTTTAAAACACTCGGTGGAAAGAGGGAAGACTTTGCAAACGCCACAACATCAGCATCACAAGACTAGATGAAAGAGGCCCGTGAGGAGGAGGTGGTTTGTGCTGTTGCTTTTTGATTTCTGCCTCTTTTCTGTTGGTCTTTTCCTTCCCCTTTCTCACTTCTCATCTTTTCTCTACTTCATACTCGACTCCCCGTTTCTCTTTTTTAAATCAGTGTATTTTTCATATCTGTCACTGAGGTTACACACACTGAAGAGACAAAACATCAGAATAAAGTGTAAAATGCTCATCACAATTTCCTACAGCCCAAGGTGATGTCTTCTAACTACTTGTTATGAAAGTGCATAATGTATGAAATCAATAAACGTATGAAGAGTGAATACATTAAGCCAAGCGATAATGTGAAGTGAAGACGCATCTGCTGTTAAAAATGCTTCAACTTGAGTGAAAAATGTGAGAGTCCAGAGGAAAATAAGATCATATATTGGACTATTAGAGTTCCTAGTAAATGTATTAGTTTGAGATGAGCAATGAGCACCCCCACATGGTCAATGTACATTGATCAGCCATAACATGAGGACAGCATGGGCACCCTGACCGGTCCCCATATGCAACAAACTGCGATGCTCTGTGCGTTCTGACACCTTATTATCAGAACCAGCATTCACTTTTTCAGCAGTTTGAGATACAGAAGCTCTTCTGTTGGATCGGACCACACGGTCCATCCTTCGCTGCCCACGCCCATCAATGAGCCTTCTATCCGCCCATGGCCCCGTCGCCGGTGCAGTAGGTCGGTGGTCATAAAGTTATGGCTGATAGCTAGCTACAGTTGATGTCTGTGCAGTTAGTGCAATGACTGTTTATGGCAAATAATCACAGACTGCAAAGACAATCCATTGGTCAAACTCATGAGTAAAGCAAGAGCCATTTTTGTGACCGACAGGCCCTAGAATAATGGTCGTATTGTCATTAAAATGCAATAGGCAGCAAGTCTGCTAGCGTAATTAGCAATGTAAGCTGTCATAACAGATGGATTGGGAATGCCTGCCGGAGACGATGTTCTGCAGATTAATGTATCCACTCCTCTGATGGTTAATGTTTGTTTGCTTTGTGAAAACAGCCTCACAGCTTTAAAACACCTGATAAGAGCAAGGATGTTACAAGCTCAGTCTGTTGTTTAGTGATATCTGTGCACCAGATCTGTACCTCACCTTTTTGTCCAGGTAATAAACTGTGAATAAAGTTGGAAGCAGTTTCAATGTGAATCAAATATGTTCTTAGCACTGATCCCCGAATAAGTAAATATCATAGTATGATGATTACTGTTTTACTTAAAACATGACTCAGGCCTGGTTGAGGAATTATTTACATTTATTTACATACTATATTAGTGCTAATATACTGCTTTGGTACAGCTATTTATTTTGCTTTGATAACCTTTGGTACTCTGTCTGCATGATAGATTATTTTTTTAATATTTTAAAGTCTGGCATAATTTCCAACTGAGTCACCACACCATCAATTATAATAAACTAATAAACAAGGGAGCATTTCTATATTCTATCAGTTTTGACAAAGTTCATCCATCTGTCTTTGCTAATCGGTACAACTTGTCTGCTTTTCAAAGTAGCTGCTGTTTCAAACGTTGTATGACAGGAGTGTGGTAGGTCCACTCCGGCAGCGACTGACTGGGGAGCAGCAGATGAGCTGCCAGCTTCCATTACATAGCCCACCAGGTATTTGCCGTGTCATTCAAAATTTTGAGCAACACACAGTCAACAGAAGACAGCTTGTCGGATTAAAAACTGCATTCCTTCCAATTAAGGGGCGAATAAAGAATGCGTGTTTGAGTGGTGGTGTGTCTGTGAGTAATGCCCTGACATCAATTTGAAGCACTGCACAGGAATTAATCATCTTTTTCCGTGCTTATCTCAGATGTTTGCTCCATCCTTGAAACTGACATTAAATACGATAATTTATGTTGGACTCTATACACAGGTTGCGGAAGCCTTAGTCGATGAAATGCGATAATCTTATGAGAGATTCAGTAGATGGGGAAATGTGTTGATTAATCTCTCTTAAATGTCCATATTGTAACATGTTCCCAGGGATTTAAAACGGAGAAAAGCAGAAAATCCTCACATATGAGAAGATGAAACAAAAGAATGTTTGGCATTTTACCTGGTAAGTGACCTCAACAACTGCTTGATTAATAGACTAATCGTTTCACCATCATGTCTAACTAGCCTTACAGTAGTTACCCTTCTCGCAATGAGCACTAATTCACATCGTGGCTGAAAATAAAAAGGAAAAGACGTGATCGACATAGGATATCTGAAGCATTCAAGGAGATATTTTATAATGAAGTGTGATTTACTTTCTTGTTGAACCCATTTTCTTTCAGTCTGCCTTGCTGGATCATCCTGAGTTAGTGATTACCTACTTTTCCCGGAAGGACTTTTAACCAGAGATGGATACGTCATAGGTGCATCTCATTTCTCTTATTACTTATCTCGCACAACCTCCGGTCTCATGTGACCAGGAAATCAATTGAGGTCTTCATCATCAATTCAGTTCTCTCCACGCTGCTTGGAGGAGCGAGGAGGAGATTCAAGTCGCAGAAGTGAGCATACAAATAAGTAGGGCTGGGTAGTATGGTCGAAATCAATATCAAGTTATTATTAAGAGTGAGACAGACCACATTTGGTTAAACTATACCGTAGATCTATAGCTTACAATAATGCTAAATATTTCCATATTACCATATTTCAAATGTAATAGCATGTATCATAATTTATATTACTGTGTTATTCATTTATAGTACCATATTATTTGAATTTTATGAAACATAACGTAATTGCATGTTTAAAAAATTATTCCATAGCTTGTCTCAGCCTTAGTTTGTGTCTGTCTCTGAGTGCAGCTGCAGCACTGTGTGAAAGCACATGTCAGGGGTGAGTTCATTATTCATTAAGGAGTTTCAGGGGATACAACAAGAATGGTCTCCTCACTCCTCCGTGAAAGGTTCACACATCAATACACACACACACACAATGTGTATGCACATGCATGCACACAAAAACACACACAGGAGAACTTTACCTCTGAAGTTTTTCTGAGCAAACAACTTTTTTTTTTTTCACTTTAGAAATGGAAAGGAAAAGAATATTGCCAGTGTTACCTGCAGAGCTTGTTGGCAGGTTTCCCCATCATACACTGCTTCAAAGGCTTCTCACAGTCTTCCATACAAGCTCATGCAACAAAATCAATGCCTGTTCATGGGCTCTCTGTTGGCAAAGAAACAGACCATCTTGGCATGAACTCATGAAGATGAAAAGAAAACTTTCTTTGCATTGCCCGAACAAGGCTGATCCCAGTATTGTTATCCATGGGGAAGAACTATCTAATTGTGTACCGATTATTGATTAACAGTCAGCTGGACATCAGTAATTACATACATAAACACTATCAAGCTTTCCTGGCAAAGGAACAAACAAAGACCCATAACAGACGTGGCGACCTCTTGAGCTAATCAAGGACACCATGTTAAACCAGAAAGATTTTCATCAATGCCATAGTTAGACTTAATGCTACTCTAGATTTAAAATTACATTATTTAAATCTAGTAATTTTTAAAGCAATATCAAAATTAGGGCTGGTCCCTGTATCTAGATGATTTGACTCAACAGTTGAGAAGCCCCCCTACCCCCCGCCTGAGTCAAATCTCCTGTTGTCAGCTGAAGCATTAGGTTTTTTCATGGCTTCATGGTACACAGAGAGACACAGGATATCAGCATGACAGACTGCAAAGTCTGCTGGAAACCTATAAGGGCCATGGGTGGAGGAATATGAAGGCAGAGTAGCACGATGCAGTGATTCTTCATCTGTATTTCTGCTCACTGCTCTGATACTTTCAGCTCCGGTGTGGAATTCAGGAGAGGAGGCTCAAGGGTTTTCTTTAAACACAATTACTTTTTTGTACGTCACACAAAGCTACTGTGTCAAGCTAAGGCCAAAATAAAAGACTATTCTATCTTCCTCAGCTCAAGAAAAACTGCAGCTGTGTCTTGACTCAATTTGTTACTGTTACACGTTCCTTAAATAAATGAAGATGCAGCAACAATTTGGCTATAATTGAAATGGGATCCCAGTGAAACCGAAGTAATGCGTTATGAATCCTGGAATTATTTGGTAAGCATTGCAGCTGTGATATGTTTCTATAATGAATGTGTAATAGATATTTGGAGCATGCTTACATGGATGAATTATTAATTTACGGAGGGATAAATCCTATTTAAAGTTTTTTTCATATGGAGCATCTGATCTATGTGTCACATGCTTTCTAATCTTCTAAATGAGTTATTTGCAGTCATTGCTCAATCTGTAAATAATCTATTATAACGTTTTCTCACTGCTGTTACACCATTTCTTAGACAACTGCAGATGGAAAATTTGACACAGCTTTAAAGTTACTCAAAATTGCTATTTATTGTATTTTCCCTCATAATCTGCTCATGATCACATTTTCAAAGCTGCACTGATCAACATTTTACACAAACAATGTATCGACATGCAACTGTTTGATAATACATTTGCATATAACAACTTTATATTAAACAAAATTGATTAAAGCAGTAACAAATGAAACACGTATTTGTATAGTACCTGCTACAAAAACATTTTGCTCTCATGCTCTCATTTGTGCCCCCTAGAGGCCATGGGGCCCTAGTGCATTTGCACAACCGGCACCACCGATAGCTGCGCTAGCAGGAGAGTGGTAAGCCTTCAGTAATGCACAAAGGAGAAATCACTGCATTTTCATGTGTTTAATTATAATTGTCTGTAAGAAACAAATTTCCTCTGGGTGTCCGAGTCCAGTAAAAACTGCTATAGTGCCCATGTGGTATGGTGATATAGAGCGATGCAAAAAATGGACGAACTGACACATCTAAAGCCTAGCAAATACAAACTAATGACAGAGGCAGGGCCCACAGCTCTATTCTTCATCCTATTACTCATAAAGCTCTCAGTTTCCCCCAGCTGTCTGCTTGCCACAGATAATAAGGAAGCCAAACATTTTTCTTTGTGCATTATGAGTCTCTCCTGCACCCAAAGTAGATGCTGCTCTTCAGACTCTTCAGACTCTTCTCCTATTCTCGCAATGAAAAGGGCTCCAATCGTCTTTAGTGTAGAATTGTGATAAGCTGGATACATTTATACCAACAGCTTTTGCTCAGAGTTAAAAAAACGTCTTACTCTTGTGTAGCTTTGATGTGCTGATTAAACTCTGTGGGCGATGGAGACAAATTTCAAGGATGTGTGACATTGTCAAAATCATGGAGTTGTTTAAAACAATGGCTCATAGACTATTATTTGTTCCATGTGAGGGTGGTGTTAAGTAGGAGGTGAGTTAGGCTGTGAGGAACAGCAGGGTTTCTGGATGATATTTTATGCCTGCCAGGGCCATCTGCACTGTTGGAACAGCTCTCCTTTTTGAGCAGCCGGATTGGTCACTACATCTGTTTGTGAATTCTCTCACACTGTTGACACAGCACGCTTTATGTGTGTGTGTGTGTGTGTGTTTCTCTTCTTCTATGTCTGTGATGAACATTTTGAATTTTACACTTTCAAGGTGAGGACACAACGCATGAGTTCAATATGGCGGGTCCCCACCATGAGGATAGGCTTGCAGTGCCGAGCCAATATGTGAAGATTAACAGTGCCTTGAAAAAGTATTCATACCCCTTGACCATTTCCACATTTTGTGATGTTACAAGCACAAACGTAAATGTATTTTATGTGATTGACCAACACAAAGTAGAGCATAATTGTGAAGTGGAAGGAAAATGACACTTGGTGTTCAAGATTTTTTACAAATGAATATCTCAAAAGTGTGGCGTGCATATGTATTCAGCCCCCTTTACTTGGATACCCCTAAATAAAATCTATTGCAACCAACTGACTACAGAAGTCACCTAATTAGTAACTAGAGTCCATCTGTGTGTGCTTCAATCCTAGTATAAATACAGCTGTTCTGTGAAGGCCTCAGAGGTTTCATGAAGACTAAGAACACACCAGACAGGTCAGGGATAAAGCTGCAGAGACGTTTAAAGCAATGTTAGGTTATAAAAACATATTCCAAGCTTTGAACATCTCGCAGAGCACTGTTCAATCCATCATCTGAAAATAGAAAGCGTATGGCACAACATGCAAAACTACCAAGACATGACCGTCCACATAATCTGACCGGCCGGGCAAGGAGAGCATTAATCAAAGAAGCAGCCAAGAGGCCCATGGTAACTCTGGAGGAGCTGCAAAGATCCACTGCTCTGGTGGGAGAATCTGTCCACAGGACAACTATTAGTCGTGCACTCCACAAATCTGGAAACCTAACACTGCTCATCAACCTGAACACACCATCCCCACCGTGAAACATGGTGATGGCAGCATCATGATGTGGGGATGCTTTTCTTCAGCAGGGACAGGGAAGCTGGTCAGAGTTGATGGGAAGATGGATGGAGCTAAATACAGAGCAATCCTGGAGGAAAACCTGTTAGAGGCTGCAAGAGACCTGATACTGGGGCCGAGCTTCACCTTCCAGCAGGACAACGACCCTAAACATATAGCCAGAGCTACAATGGAATGGTTTAGATCAAAGCATATTCATCTGTTAGAATGGCCCAGTCAAAGTCCAGACCTAAATCCTACTGAGAATCTGTGGCAAGACATGAAAATTGCTGTTCACAGATGCTCTCCATCCAATCTGACTGAACTGGAGCTATTTTGCAAAGAAGAATGGGAAACAATTGCAGTCTCTGGTAGAAATTGCAAGCTGGTAGAAATACCCCAAAAGATTTGCAGCTGTAATTGCAGTGAAAGGTGGTTCGACAAAGTATTGACTCCGGGGGGCTGAATACATGTGTTTTGTGATATAGAGCAATTAGTCGTGCAACGACTCAGGACACGGATTGGAGTCACTCACTGCACTTCTATCCCTCTTGCAACATACATCCCTGATTCGTTGGGATTCAACATGCCCCGTTCACGTGAAAACAAAACAAGCTTTTTTAAAGGGGCTGTGTGGCGTTTTCAGAAAGTTGTTCTTTATAGTGACACCGATGGCTGTTAAGAGCAGTGCAGTCAGCGTTGTTGCTCGTTCTCGCACACAGCATGCACGAGCGAGCATCCTGAGCACTCGGCAAAACAGTGACATGACGTACACACACTGAATGTGACCGACCGTCTTCATGTTCATAGATGAGGTAAATCTAAAAAGAAAGTTACACTGTTATTATAGATTGACTAACGTAATGTTATTTTGAGTTTGAATGTCATTGTCAGCTTGCTAGCTTGCACAATATAGGCTAGTGACTTTGAACTAACTAATTGTTGTAGTGTGATACATTGACTGCATTACCCGTCTGCCAGGGTTTTTTCTGGACATCATCTGGGACATCTGGGAACCAGGTGGCAAAGGCAGATGCCCTGACCCCACTTTTCCCCATTTAGGTGAAATTAAAAACTGAATTCATTACCTCAAAGAAAAACATTCTATTTAGTATACAAGCTCATTTATTTATATATATATTTCAGTCTTTTTATTTTACAAGTTCTACAATGTCATATGAACTTGTTTTCTTTTCAATAGTTATTTATAATAGTCAAAGTATGGTACTTTTCGCTTTTCCTGCTTCCATTGTTGTCATTGCTCATGTAGCTGAGGTCATGACCTTTATGGAGAGTGAGAGAGAAAGCAAGAATTAGAACCTACAAAAAAATTCAGGCTCATATTCAATGCAGTGGCATATAATCCACAGAGGAGACACGTGTGATGAAGAGCAGCTGTGCTCCAAACATTACCTTGGTGTAATAAAGAGCGAATATTGGAGCCCTGCAGTGTGTGAGCAGAGGTAACGTTAGCGAGCAAGCAAGCTGAGAGAGTCTGGATGAATTAGCTCCTGTTATCAACTGTATTTAGCTGTTAGCTAGCTAGCAGTTTGTCCACATTACTTGGATGTATTACAAGGTCTTACAAGGTACATGGATGCTGCCTTAGCAAATAATCAATCATAGCTAACATATATTTCACATGCTTTGCAGTAATGTTAGCTTACCTGGTCTTTTTACCTGGAAAGGTCTAATTTTTTAAGTTAATTTTCAGTCCGTTCACACGCAGGCAACATAAAGTGGTTAATACTTACAGTACCTTTTAATAATCAAATCAAACTTCAACGCTTCTAAAAGAACACATTGTTGTTTTGTTTTTACTGAAACTGAAGATTTAGGGATTTTTTTATTGAAAAGATCACAGCTGCAGTAAAACTGTTTAACTATGATGGTTAAACTTTAATCTGCGGTTCACATGCACGCCAAACCGTGGGGGTAGAGATCCATACAGATCCCGGATCAACTGCGATCTGTTGCACCACTAACATGATGGGCTGCGCAAGTACTATTGGAGTTACATCCTGGTAACTTTCACGTTGCCTTGTCTCATCACTGGATAAGAGACTAGTGCAATGCAATTGTTGTGTTTACATTCTTCCACTCACTGTGATAGAGCAGCGATCCCTGCAAGCAGACGGTTTGCAATGGAGATTTTCCTTGATAGATACTGAAAAGGAGAATATTGCTGAGCCTTTATTCCAACTTGCTTCATGTTGTCTTCACTCTGAACAATACCTACCGGCATCTTAAACTTGTAGGAGAAAAATCCCCTCAAGTGACTTCAACCCACTTCTGAGGATGGAAGGAGGATCCTAAGTTCGTAAAAGTAGTAACTCGTGTAAAAGTAGTGGACTAAAAGTGTGATCTGATTTGCCAAAGTGCTTATAAACTGCAAGCCTGTTCTCAACATCAATACTGCTTTTTACAGTGTGTTCCCCACATACGGTTACTGCAGAAACCATGCTTATAGTCTTGTTTGTGAAGAGGAACACAATGCACACTCTAGTTTTTTGTCCCCTCATGGCAGCAAAGAGCTTATCCAGAGAGATAAACCATTTAGCAGATGAGCTCACAGCTAGAAGTGGTTCGAAGTGGTTTGGTGGTCCTGAGCCAGATCAGGGTACCATTTGGTCCATGGCTCACCCTGCTGGGTAATAATACTATTCACTCCACTGCCCCTGTGTCCCAGCCATCTGGGGATTTAATGAGCCCAGACCGGCCTCGTTGATGCCAACCAATTGCAGAGCTTGCACCCAGTCCCCCTGGTTAGTCAAACCCCAGCATGAGTCAGTAGCTTCATGGAAGCAAAGGAACGTGTCCCATACAACGAGTTCAAGTGAGGCCCTGCACGACATGCATACTAGCAGAGCCATATACACACACTACCACTCTCTATCACACATACAGACACGTACACTCTTATATGCACACACTCTCTCCGTGTTTCAGTATCAGGGGCTGCACTTTTGAGGCAGTTTACAGCTCCAAGTCTGGTTGCACTACTTTGTCTCACGCTGTGTGGCAAAAAGATCAATAATGTGTGTTGCTCGTGTTGTGCCCAGTAGTGCTTTGAATGGTGTCATCTTGACATAGTAGCAGCCCCAGCTGCTGATTCAGAGTACATTGATGATGGTGAAATCCTCCCTATGATCGAGGACTTTAAAGCGGCAGAGCTCTCCCAGAAGGCCTGAGTTGGGCTCTGTCAAAGCACTCTGATGCTGTTCTTCAGCCATGGAGAGCCAACAGGGACTTCAAGCTGTATGTATTTGTCATAGAATGAAACCCAGTACAGTAAAGGAGATCCCTGCTGTTATTTTGTATGGTTCTTATGTGATGCCAGACCGTGTTGAGGTTTTTAAATGAGACCAGTCGATTGCCAAAGCACTGCTCAAAAATATTTCTGAGTGTTGATTTACTGCAAAGATTCTAAATACTTTGGTTTTATATACATAACCGTATACAACAAATTTGGAAGAACATTTCTGCTTTTGAGGACTATGCTAATAAAACTAAATATACAAGAAAATGTTGGTGCCAATACAACAAACAAAATCCCAATCAAATTGTAAAAAGAGGGGAGTTTTGACAAGCTCTTAATCAAATTATGGAACCATCTGGTGCTCTCCTCTTAACTTCTATACGCTGATACTCTAGTATTCCTTTGGGCCAACCTTTGGATTTATCATCAAACTCGATGATGATATGCCATATTTATTAGAAGCCCATCCAAAGTATCACACAGAGGCTTGTCATAAGTGGAAAGTGACAGGAGAACCACACCATACTCTTGTGTAAAGAACAGCGCAGGCAGTTAAAAGCAGTTAAGAGTTTTTACAAATCTAAATGTTAAGCCAACTTAAATGAAACCTGCATTCAGGCACTATTTTCATACAGTTGAGCTGACCCTTCGTATTGTTTGTTTCAAACGTTTTATTAGTCTGGTAAGAAGGGCCCTGCTCCTTTGAGCCATAAAGAAACTGAGCGCAAATATGAGAAGAGAATCAAAGAGCCTTTTCAGAAATGTGCAGCACAATTGCACAAAGAGGAACTAATTAACCATATTTTCTGAGCTTCTCTTCGCTGACACCATACAGAAAAAAGTGACTTTGCTGGCTTCTCAGTTGTTTCTTTGACCAGGCGGAATTTGTCAACACAATTTTATTACTTCTTCATTGGTCACACAGAGGGCTTGTTTATTGATGTTCCTCATTTTATGTGCCTTTGATTCTGTTTTTCACTTTGTGAGACTTGCCATTTGTGCCCCGCAGTTGCAAATAGCTAATGAGGAGCTTTGTTTGTGCCTGCTGACACCCCATTCCTGCCACATAGTCTTGTTCCTCCCTCCTTCTCTCAGCTCACATAATGTGCCCTTCAGGAGACCCTAAAACTGTGCTCCACAATCTGCACTGAGGTGATCTTCTCTGTCTGCGCCGCTTCCCAGCTGAGACTGTAATTAACTTGCACTGATTGAGCCATCAAGCCCACTCGACGTGTGCTCTCGCTCATTTCAATCCCACAGACGAATCAACGTGAAACACAAGGCACGCTGCTGTTTGGTTGATGATGGTTGTGCGGTTTTTCTTATTCCTTTGTTTCAACTTATATTGTGTTTCCATTTCAGACGATGTGTGCGTCCGACTCGACACACTAATGTAAATTAGACCAAAGGTGAACGAAAACACAAGTAATGATTAAGGATTAGATGGGAGCTCAGTCGCACAAACACACTAACACAAGCTCACATGTGTCAGGCTCAGTGTGAGGCATACCACTCAATGCCTCCACATGGAGGCCTCCCAATTGGGCCAGATTATTAGAGGTCAAAAAAGACTCTTGCAACTTACTCCTTCAACCCACGAAAGCTGATTTACAGCCATGGGGTTTGTCTGGGGTCAGATGGGGATGGTAGGGCCAATAATGCAAAGGAAAAAAAGCACATTTATTGCCCTACAGGGACTAAAGTACAGCTCACTGATCTCATCATCAGTTTGATTTAGGAAGTGTAGATGCATTTGATGGGGTTTTCAGAACTTTCAGAACTTGACAGCAGTTGGTGGTGTGGCGATACTTTGGCCACAAATGGGACTAGACTACCTAAAGTCTGACAGACGAAAGCATTGGTGATGCTGTGTCCTGGTTTGAGAGTAGATTTTCTGTTGTTCTTCTGTGTCTCCTGTGACCTGGCTGTCACCTCGCTGCACGCACCTGTATTCCATTCTACCTTGTCAGTCTTCAGTATAGCAACCCCGGTTCTCCAGACACGCATCGCCAAATCGTTGTTCCAATTCCAGTGGTAGTATTGCGTATACTCTCGCTAGTTGTGAACAGTTTCCTATGAGCTTGCCTCCAGTGTTGCCAGGACCATACTTGCCTGCCCGTTGATCTGCTCCTCAGTCTGCTACGTTCCGCCCGGTGTGTCAAGCCACCAAATCACCCATCCCGGTTTGATGGCCAGCTACCACCTCTAGGCTCCGCCGTGTTCTCCTGCTCCAGCCCGAGCTCGGTTCTGCCAGATCTGGTTCATGATCTTTGCTCTGTCTTGCCTGAAATAAATTGTGTTACTTCCAAACGTACCTGTGCCTCAGTCTGCTCTTCTTCGTCCTCCACAACCATCACCATAACAACCACCTTTGTGCCAGCAAAGATGGAAATACCACAAAAGAAACTGAATTTCCTAAAGCATCACTGTCCAATAAAAGCACACAAAGTGCAAGCACTTACTGTGTACATAATAGCACCAGCAATTAGACCTGGAAAAAGCAGTGTGGCCCTTTAAAAGATTCCATTCCTGCAACAAACAGTAATAATACTTGACTATCTGATTGTTCCAGAGCCAGTTGACACATCACAAATATTGTTTCTTTGGTTTGTTTTTTCTATAGCAAAGGGCATGTGACAAATACACACAAAAATGAGGGATTTAAACCAATGAACATAACTGACCACGATATAAACTGCAGGATTTATTAGAATTCATACTGAGAAGATTGAATAGTTGCTTATTTTATTTAACTTTTTCTTTTTAACAAATTTAACTAGATTTTCAGTTTGCAGCTCAACAACTCTTAGTCATTTTCAGGTTTTGCATCTGGTTGAAGCAAATTTTAAGGTTTAGGCCATTTTTAAGCTTCACAAAAATATTATATTTCTATATATTTCTACAATATATTTAATGTGTTATATACTATACTGACTGATATAGCCCCGCCCAAGTCTTCATTGATCATTTATTCATGCATCTAACTTGTCTTATTTCGGTACCTGAACATTTTTTGGGTACCTGAAAAACTATAACATACAAACAAATAAATCAGCTCTCAAATGGACACATGGTGTAAAAAACGATTCTAACTCACCACTTTAGTCTTTTTTAGTTGCTTTTAAACATTATTTAAAAATTTTCTATTTAATTTCATGCACTGCTGCACTTCTTTTAAATATGCTAATGTTATGCTTATCATTTTTTACATTGTGTTCAAGTTTTATTTTTCTTAACTGCACTTTATTTTATGGCATTCACTTCTGTAAAGCACGTGGTGCATTTCATTTCTTTATTGTAAAGCACTTTGAACTGCATTTCCTGTATGAATGGTGCTATATAAATAAAGTTTATTATTATTATTATTATTATTATGTGCTCCTCAGCTGTTCATCAAAGTGAATGTCAGCCAGGTTGATCAAAGACAACATTTCGCCTCACTTGGCAACACTGGTATTATGAGGTTGTATGAAAATGCACTGCCATTTGTAGCTGCGTGTCCGACACAGAGCGTAAGCTGAAGGTACAGTTACTGTAGCTCATGCTTCTGTGTTGTTAGCAGGAGACGTATGAGGAGAAGCTTAAGATTCTAGGCATTGTTTGGGAAACAGCCTGGAATGAAATTAGGAGAGACAGCAGTGAAATGAATCCTGGTTGGTCTCTCGCTCCAGCTAATCAGATAACAACAAAAGGCAGCAGAGCATGGGGGAATCTGTTACGGTCCTGAAACTCCGGGAGAGAAGCGAAGACATGGAGCGAGTGCACAGCAAATGTATTTGATTGGAAATGAAAGAGTGCCAGAGTTTCCTTGGAGGACCGTGCATCTAATTGCTTTTGTTATGGATGCACCAGCAGGTGTCAGCAAAGCAAATGCTAACTAGGACACACACCAAACCGCCCCCTTACATGAATTATTCACCCGGAGCCCGATGATTCATTGGGTAAAACTGGAGTATGAAAAAGAGAAAGTTAGTGCAACCTGATGACAGTGACTGGAAAAGCAGTTTGAGCTCTGTCATCTCACTCCCAGCTGTTTCATGTTCAGTGTGGCACACACACACACACACACACACACACGCTTACATCACAACTGGAGATGATAATGTTATCTGCCTTTACCTCAAGTTAAAAGGCCTGATGTTATGGTGTCTTATCTACCCCAAAAAATAAAACAAATGACACATTTGACCGTGTCAGAATGACTCACTGCCTCTCAGATATGTAACAACAGGGGGTCTAACACTCTAACACTGCCTTTGATATCTCTGTCTCACAGAGGGAAGAGCACTAAAGGTGTCAGACAGCAGTTTGAACAACACAGCTTCCCATGTCTGAAATACTGTGCAATAAACATGTCAATCAAATAAGGAGATGTTAATGTTGAGAAATTCAAACGTGTGTAATTTGACTCACAGTATATCGTGTTGGCATGAACATTGATGGGACTCGCCTTTGACTCATAAACAGATCTGACCTATTTGAAATCTGATACAGCAAGCTGCTTTGCTCCATGCAGTTGGAGCTGTTGATAAGACTCAGTCCCTCATATAGGGGTTCGGCAAGATTAATTAGTTTAGACTAGTCCATTAATCAGGAAATAATCGACGGAATAATCTGGCAGCTATTTTACTAATTGCAAAATTAATAAGAAAAAAAGTCCAACCTTTATCTGATTCCAGCTTCTCTGTTAAGATGATTTGCTGCACTTCTCTGGTTTATAACATCGTAAACTGAATATTTTTGGGTTTTACATTCTTGGACAGACAGATTAAGACATTTCAAGATGCCACCTTGGGTTGTGGGAAACTAAGGTCAATGTATTTCACCATTTTCTGACATCTCATAGAATAAAAATAATAATACATAATGAAAATTATTGAAAGTTGCAGCTCTGGATTTGACCATTTAGTAAAAGGCGTCTTCGTCTGACAGACGATATTTTTAAATTGAGAAAAAAATCTCACCACAAGGTGAGAACTGTAGATGTTCAAATTCTGATGTTTCTAAGGTCAGGAATAAACTGCACCTCAGCTTTCAGTGACAAGTATTCATTAGTAGTTTGGTGATTTAATGACAAGTAGTCATTAACTCCATCTGCTGATAAAGGTCATGTGATATGATGGAAAGCTCCAAAGCAGCTACAACACTGACGAGATGGTTTTCTCAACTGCTTTTTCCAACTTCTGGGTCTGAGTCTGAACCATTTCGCAAAACTGACACATGAATTTGGTGACTTTCTGTTTGGTGAGTGTGTGCAGCAGCAGAATGTCTTGTAATGGATAGATGTCCGAAACAAAACTCTCCTTTCAAAATAGTGTGTGATCTGGAAATGTCAAAAGTCAATTATTGTTGCCGTTTTGATTTAGAATATTTGATGAATAATTGTGCAGCCCTACTCAGGTGAGTGATACCCGGGTACATTGTTTCCAGAAAGGTACGACACGCAGGAGCAGACATTTAGCACTAAGTAGCTCTGGATGGGAATTCGTCATGTTCTTGTCTCTGAGTGTTTGGCAGTTGGCTGGAAAGCTGCTCTGGTGGAGCTGTCAAGGATGCTAAAACTGACTTCTAAAGTTTATTTAGTGTAACTCAGCCAGAAAGAAGTTGGCTTTAGAACAGGCTTGTGGAGCATGAGCCAGAATTAATGAATTGTTTAATTCATTGGACTGCACACTGAACTGAGACATATTTCGTCTTCCTTCATCTTCTGTAATAAAGAAAGTAAATACTATTACACTCGTGTGAAATATGTGCACCATCGATTTCACACTGCTAAATACTGAATGTGTGAGGCACTTGTACTGTATGTCTGTGTTACAGCATGATGGCTCTGTAATAGCACCCGCCAAAAGTGGCATTTGACAAGTGAATACCTGAGGGTACGTATTGCCATCAATGTTGTAGAGCGTTATGCACTAATTCATAATAGATCCTGAAGATGCAGAAAGTGGTAATTATGGATCGTCTGTCATATAGATGGAGGATGTGTCGGATGGATTGGCAGCTGTCTCCCGTGTAGTGTCAGGTGTATTTGCATCTCCATACGGGCCTCAGTGATGCTTTTTGCCAACGGCTGTCCGTCTCTTGTCAGCCCGGATCCTGTACTCCTTCAATTTCACCGCCGATTTTTCTGCCTGTTTTACAGTCTTACTGCCATGCGCACTCACTCTTCCTCAATCGCAATCTCTGTCTGCCTTAACTCTGCTTACTTCCGCTTCCAAAGCTCAGGATGAAGAAAGACAAGATTCATGGCAGAAAGTAAGACTGACATAAGTGCAAATTACACATATATACGTGAAATTAATAGTTTTCGGTCCTCCGCTCATTCATTTATGGCCTAACCTGTTGCGTAAATCTTTCTGTCCTCCTTCTCTGCTTCCTTTATTATTTCATTCCTTGGTAATGTCGTGTATTTATCATGGTCGGCAGATCGCAAACAGGATTTCAAATCATTGTCAGACCTGACCTTTCCTTTGAAAATTGGCCAGCATGCACGGCATATATCGTGAGAGTGTATGAGTGTGCATGTGTTTCCGTGCATATTTACAGTATGTGTGCGCATAGGAACGTGCTCCACCTCAACAAATAAAAACCCCCCCACTGCAATCAGAATGCCACGGTCATTACCCTTAATTTCTCCAGAAAAAGGATCAAGTTTACAAAAATCTATTCGCAAAAGGTCACACCAGACAGTCCAACACTTTGCTGTTTCATTCTCATTTTGTATCGCCCTCCTTCTCTCCCGCCTCGCTCTCTCTCTCTCTCTCTCCCCCCTCACTATCTCCCAGCCCCGTCTGTCTTCCTCCAGAGTTTTTCTCATCAGACAAACACAGCCTGTCTTGCTTTCCAAAGCAGCCACGGCGAGCGGCTATCAGCCTGTCACATCTTATCTGAGATTTCGCCTTCTTTACGGGTAGAGAAGACAGAGCTCCATTGGAATCATGCCCCTGTAGACTCTCAACCATTAAATAATAATCATTTTTAAAAAGTCTGGCAAGTTCTCCTGTCGACCTGTTTCCAAGTATTTGGGGAGTATTTTGGTCTCTGTTGGAGCCCACAAAATGTGTCACAGGGCCGTAGAGTATTTCTGGGTCACATAAGGAGAGAAAGTTGAATCTGGCTGAGTTTGGATACAGGAAACACATTTCTCAGCTCTTCATAAAATGCCACTTGTAAGTGTTTGTTTTACAAAACAGCAGCAGATTGCGCCGAAAGACATCACAAAAATCCCCTCGGTTTTATTTTTCCATGTTGCATATTTTGCTGGAGACTGTTGTTTTTTCAGACTTGTTGCTATGTAAATTGGCATATTCAACACAAAATGCATATTTTAAATAGCTGGATGCTGAGCTGTTTTGTGCTTTCTGACATGTTAATAGACAACATCTTGTATTCTTTTTTCACAGTTTCTTTCAGTGGTACAGCAACTGTGCAGTGCCTTTTAATACAATGGATGATATGAGGATAAGGTTAAACATTGTTGCAAAACCACATGAAACAGTTTATCCCACAATCTGGTGAATAATCTGCAGCCTATCACATTAATGCACTGGATGTTTTGCTTGTAAAAATCTTTTTTTTTTATAAAACCTTTATCTATATATGTGTTTTAGAATTAATTGAAAGATAAATGTCTGTGACAGTCAATTCATCATGTTTTATCTTGTTAACCCTCAACAGCCCTGCCTGAAACTTGTGATTGCTCAGATTTGTTTCTCAAATCAGATCCACGACGTAGGCGTCAGTAATTACGCACACTAGTGACGCAACTTTAAAACGTGGAAGCATGAGAAATGGAAATCCATCATCTCGTCCTCGCACTGTCAAGTCGCGGTGCAGAACTCCTTCGTCGCACATTGTGTCTTCTGTGACATTCAGGAATGGGAACATATGGGAACATACAGTACGTCCTTGCCAACATCTGAGGCTAGATGGATATTTAAGAACAGAGAATGGGAGTGAATGGCTGTGTAAAAACTGGCAGATAACCTTGAGCCAGTCATCTCATATTTGTATGACTTGGAGCCCTCGTGAAGGATGAAGTCCAAATTTACATAGTAATGTTCAGCATTTATCTGACACAATCAGTGTACTCTGAGCGACTTATTATAAGTCCAACAACGGTAAAAGCTTTAAATCCTCAAGACAACAACATTTTCAACACCTGTTTGTGCCAAGGTCACAGTCCCAAGGAAATAGAAGAAATAATTATTGACTTATTATTATCATCTGTAAAATGCTTATGTATAAAGAATTAAATAATCCAAGTTGTGTTGTAATAGTAAGAAAGATAAATGGCAAAACCTTGGCAGTAAAAAGGGTACTAAAAGGTTATTTCTTAAACCAAGAGACAGCTTGACACATTCTGCCCTTTACTGTATCCAGAAGGTTAATGGCATAGTTTCTTATTTAGAGTCTTCTAATCAGAACTATGAAGTCGGGCAATTGAAGACAGATACCGTAAATCTTTGATATCCATGAGTTTCATTTATTTCTCCAGCTCTCTCAATCTCTCGCTCTGTCTTAATTAGCTGATTAAAAGAAAGGATACGAAAAAGTTTCGGTGCTCATTTGAATTTCAGATTCAGTTACATTTCCAAAAACTTTTATATTCTTAAACCTTAAGTCATTCTTTTGCATAACATTTCTCCGTGGGTTTTAGGTCTCTATTATCTGCTCACGAGGCTCTTATATCCCTTTTTTTCTTCATCTCTATGTCATTCTGTCTCTTTCATTAACTTTAACCATCGGTGTGTCTGCCTAACCCCTTCAAGCTTGTTGTTGTGGGGGGCACTTTTATTAGACAGTTAATAGTCTGTCTGTAATAGCATTGCGCTCACAGAATGCAGGGCTCCTTGTGGTTCCTAGAGTCTCTAAAAGTAGAATGGGAGCCAGAGCCTTCAGCTACCAAGCTCCTCTCCTGTGGAATCAGCTTCCAGTCTGTGTACGGGAGACAGACACCCTGCTCACATTTAAGAGTAGGCTTAAGACTTTCCTTTTTGATAAAGCTTATAGCAGGACTGACTCAGGTGAGCC
>JAVQJF010064643.1:0-12962 GCA_036023855.1 Gadopsis marmoratus | reverse complement strand
CCAATATGGCACATTTTATAACAACTTTAGACTTCAGTCTAGTTTGGCATAAATTAATGTCAAGATTGGTACAAAAATAGTTCATATTTACAAGAACAGAAATCCAGATCTTTATCAAGTAGATTATTTTGCTGAATTAATAAATATAAAGGCATGGATGTAGGGAAAAGGGGAAGATTGGAAGATTAGGGTTTGTTTTTTTTACACTGATCGAATGCTAATATGAACAGTTGCGGTGTCGGACCCGAGCTCGTTGGACAGTTTGAGGGTGTAGGTTCCAGCATCTTCCTCCTTCACCCCGGTGATGATGAGAGTGGTTAAGTCCTCTGTGGTCTCGATGTGGAAGCGTGTGCCGGCAGACACCTCGATGGTTTTGCCACCGCGGGACCACTCGATGTGTTTGGCGTCACCGGAGAAAGCGCAGGCGACTGTAAGAACTTTGCCTGGCTCGATGCTGATGTCTTCTGGCAGGGCCTCAATCTTGGGAGCAGAACCTAGAGACCATAGTACATGTACAGGAGTTTCTTTTTAAATAAAATGTTAGTGCCCTCAACTTTTGAGTTTGTGGAATGCAGAAGAGAATTTCAATTTTCAAATTCAGGTACAAAGAAAAAACTTAGTTTTGCTAAATTAACACTTTGGTTCATTTTGCATCCTTATGAAGTTAATGATTTGTAGTTACTTATTTCAAAATAACTTCCATTCTATTGCCTATGAATATTAGTGTGGATATCATGAAGCAGAGCTACCTTTAACATGACACAAACTCCCAAGACCCATCACATTTTATTACTGATACTGTCTTACCGATAGCTCTGAATGAGGATCCCTCAATGTGGGAGGCCATCTCCGTGAGACTGCTGGAGCTCATGGCGTACGTCTCAGACGTCACGGAGGACATGCTGGACATGGACATGGTCTCACATTTCATCTCAGCTGCCATGCTGCTGAAGGAGCTTGACTCCATCATGGATGACATCATTGCCTGCTGGGCAGAGGAAGAGAAGGAGGACTCCTCCATTGTGTGCATTTCTTTCTTCATCATCATGGATGAGCTCATGGATGACGACGACTCCTTGTGACTCATCATCCTTGATCCTGATTAGGGTAGAGATGGAAATGGTCAATATGTAAATCATCAGAATGGCTACAAAGCTATGTCAGAATTTCTTTTAATTAGTATGAAATTTGACTAAATCTGCTTGAATACTTGGAGGCAGGTGCTCACCTTTAAGTACCAGTTGCTGCTCACTGTAGGCTTTGATCTTCATGCATATGGACTGGAACACCTGTCCGGTAAAGGAGAAGGAGGATTTGGATACTCCTCCCTCTGAGGTCATTTCACAGGTGTACTCTCCCTGATCACTGTCTGCCAAATCATGGATTACAAGGCTGCAGGAGCCCTCAGAGTAGTTCATCTCAAAGCGACTGCTCTGTGAAAGCCTCCTTCCGTTGACGTACCACACTGCCTCCCTGACGGTGCTCTCGCAGACACAAGACATCCTCACGGAGCCTTCATAGGCCTCAGCTGTTAGCTGACTCAGGACCTTGGGAGGTTTCTGGGTTAGGGATTTGACAGTGGGTGGAGACACAACCCTCTTGGGGGACATAATGGGAGGAGGAGACTTCATCCTAGGAGGTGATTTGATTCCCTCTGGCTCAGGGGACTTCAAGGCCCTTGGTGATTTCATGCCTGACGGTTCTGGGGACTTGATGCCTTTTGGTGTTTTGATTCCAGCAGGTTCTGGAGACTTCACACCTTTTGGTGTTTTGATTCCTGCAGGTTCTGGAGATTTGATACCCCGAGGTGATTTTACTTCCTCAGGTTCAGGTGACTTCACTCTCTCTGGGGACTTGATTGGTGGTGGTGATTTGAGTCTGGGTTCAGGAGATTTTATGCCTCGTAGTGACCTAACTCCCTCAGGTTCAGGAGATTTGACACTTGGAGCTGGTGATTTTAAGCTGGGTGCTGGAGAAGGTGCAGATGGCTCGGGAGACTTCACACTTGGTGTGGGTGACTTCACACTCAGAGATGGTGACTTCACATTCGGAACAGGAGATGTAACACTTGGTTCAGGGGACTTAACACTTGGAGCTGTTGATTTAATCGAAGGCTCAGGGGACTTGACACTGGGTTCTGGTGACTTTCCACTCGGGACAGGGGAGGTTATGGAGGGAGCAGGTGATGTGACTGAATGCTCTGGTGATTTTACACTGGGAGTGGGTGACTTTACAGACGGCTCAGGGGATTTGACAACCTTAACCTCTTCTTTCACAACTGGTCTGTGGATGGACAAGGTGAAGTGAGCCTCCTGTCTGCCTGCTGAGTTCTCTACCACCACCATGTAACTGCCCTCATTGGAGAATGTCACAGAGGAGATCTCCAGGATGGACTTGTACTGAGTGGTGGTGACCTGGATGTGGTGAGTTGAGATGATTGTTCTGGTCTCGTGCATCCATGTTACAGTGGGTGCAGGCTGCCCATCGATATCACAGTAGAATCTGGCTGTCTCTCCCTCCGCAACTGTCACAGACTGGGGCTTGGTGAGGATTCTGGCAGGAAGAGAAGGCTTTACCTTATGGACAGCAACGTCCTCAGCAACAGCAGCTGAAGTTGATTTCAGTTTAGCTTCAGATGTGGTGTCTTTCCCAGTCAGAGAAAACTTGTCAGATGAGTAGGAGGAACCAGATGACAAGTATTCAGTAGAGGCGTACTTGATAGATGAGTCATACCTCTCAGCAGAGGAGTACCTCTCAGAGGAGGCAGCATATCTCTCTCTTGTGACAACTTCACGTGTCTCTGTTAACTTAGACTTGCTCTCTTCCACCTCAAATTGAGTCTGGGAAGCATAGCCAGCTTTGAAGTGGGTGGTGTGGTAGTGGTCAATTCGAGTGACTTCAGGGACATATGCTTTGGGAGCTTCCTCATCCCTGCGGCGAGAGGAGAAGGTGGTGTAGCTGCCACCAGACACATCAAGGGTTGCATAGTCAGAAGCTTCTCCCTTGGAGTTGGAGAACACACAGCGGTATGTGCCACTGTCCTCTTCCTGGCAGTCCAGAATAGCGATGGACAAAACACCACTCATGTTGATGAAGACGTATTTCCCGCTTCTTTCCAAGATTGCAGTTCCATTGTGGAACCACTTGACCTCGGCCTCTGGCTTTGCTTGGATATTCAGGGTGAATTTAGTATCTTGGCCAATTGGTATGCGATGAGAGCGCATCCTGACGGTCACACGGGGAGCATGGTCCAAGCTGAAAGGTGTCTGGCTAACCACCTGATATTTTCTCTCAGACTTCAGAGCAGCCTTTCTGGCCTCGTAGCGGGACATGATGTCAAAGCGGGCAGACCGCTCAAACCTGGAGGAGGAGCGGGATGACCTCTCAACAGACTTGATGGGGCTGGGAGAGCGGGGACGAGTCCTCTCAGGGGTCGGGGACCTCCTCCCAATGATCTCTCCCTCTACTTCCACAGGAGACCTGGCACGTGGTCGTCTGATCAGCTCTGAGACTGGACGCATCAGCTCGATGTATGTGGGAGACAGTGACCTTCTCCTCCTCATAAACTGAGAAACAGTGCGTTTCTTCTTTGTCTCAATAACCTCATACCTGACCTCCTGCCTCCTCTCTTCACGTTCCATGGCAGACCGCTCAATGCGGACAGGGCTGCCAGTAGGAGAGGCAGAAAAGCCGAGCTTCAGTTCATCCTCCAGCATCATTTTCTCCTCCTCTGTTCTCCTCATGGAAAGGTAGTCATCCACAGGCATCAGCAGCTCCTCATCGCTAAGGTCTCCCAGAGATCTCCTCCTGGATCTGAAGGAGGCCTCGGATTCAGGAGACGGCGAACGGCGGCCGGGCCGGACAGTCTCCAGATCATCCAGAGTGAGTTTTGGAATGCGCCATCTTGGCCTGTACTGGTCAGTGATTCTAGGGAGGGGCATGACGTAGAACTGCTCCCACCTGGACAGGCGAATTCGTCTCTGCCTCTTCTGCACAATCCTCTCCATCCTCTCTGGAATCTCATACTGGTCTCTCAGCTTTCTGTACCACTTCATGTCAGAAAGGGCCACAAACTGTTTGATAGTTTTGTCCTCATCCAGAACTCTGGCATCATGAACCACCGGTTCAGGGATCTCATATGGCATGAAGATCCTCCTTTCTTCCTCCAACTTCTTGGTCTCAGACTTTTCCACTGTGATGTCAAACTCGCCCTCAATATTCTTGGTGCTCACTGCAGGCTTGTAGATCTCTGCAGCAAATTTAAGAGCCTCCTGGGCTGTGGGGTTTAGCGGTATGAGGTCCTCAGTGGTAACAATTTGTTGAGCCATCTTGTTAGTCTTTTCAATTTGTTTCTGTACATATCTGTATTTCTCCTCCTCGCTCTTGTACTCTCTCCTGGTGTAGGTAAGGCGGTCCACCTTCAGTGTAGCCTTGCAGCTTACAGAGCCAGCTGAGTTGGTTGCAGTAACCTTGTACATACCAGAGTCCTCGAGCAGAGTCTCTCTGATGTGCAGGACATGGTAGTCAATGTCCTCCTGTATGACAACGACCTTGGGACCAAACTGTAGTAGATGACCATCCTTCTCCCATTTAAGGGTAGGGGTTGGGATTCCTGACACTCTGAGATCAAAGCGGACACTATGTCCTTCGACACACTCAACATTAGCTAGCAGACGTTTAAACATGGGCCTCATAGTTTCCTCTGTCACAGGATGAGGAGTCACAGTGAGACGGGCCTCGCAACTGTCTTCTCCAAACTTGTTGTGGGCCATGACAGTGTATTCGGCATCATCATTCATGTCCAGATTGTGGATCATCAGCTGGTACAGACCCTTATCACTAGTGAACGTGTACTTGCCATCATCATCACCTGGCTTGATTCTTTCTCCATTCTTAAGCCATGTTACGTGAGGCTCCGGGTGTACGGTAATAGTGACTCCGAAACGCACATCTTCGCCAATATAGGCAGTGCGATTGTATAGGGGCAAAGTGAACTCTGGCGGCCTTTGCAGGAGTTTAGTCTTGTCAACTCTCCTCCTCAGTTTCTTGATGGAGCGGCTGATATAGTGTTCTCTGATGCTCCTCACTGTCTCAACAAAGAGCTCTCCATAAGCACTGTCCTCTCCATCATCACTCACCACCTTGCATCTGTACACACCATCATCACTCTCGTCAATGTCTTTCACATAGATGCTGGCAAAACCATTGCTGTAAGTAATTTCATACTTGGGGCTTGGGTGTAGTTGACGGTTACCAAAGTACCATGACACTTGTGTACTCTTGTCATAGTTGGTGATGCTACAAGTGAATCTGACATGGCCACCTTCCTCAGCTGAGCCATGCATTACTGGACCAGTGCGGAGGCCATGGTACTCGGTTCCAATCTTCACTTTACCCACAGCCAGTCCTCTTTGGTTCTTGAAGGCGCCACCATAGGCCACCCGAGCTACTGATACAATAGTATCTATCTTCTTTACCAGAGTCTGGTAGTACCTTCTATGTCTCAATGTCCTAATGATCTTGTTGCTGACATGCTCAATCTTCATCTTGAGCCATGGATGATCCAGAGCCTCATGGGCTGTCATACGGAGCTTCCTGTCCTTGACTAAAAGTCTGTCCACAAAGTCCATAGCCTCCAGGCTGATGTCCTTAAATGCTTCACGGTCAAAGATGTACTCACAGTTGGAGATGTTCTCAATCATCTTTGTAGTGGACTCTGCCACAAATGGATTAAGGCCACTGAGCAGAACATAGGCCATAACACCAACAGACCACATATCAGTAGCTGTTGTGACAAGGTCATGACGGTGGACCTCAGGGGCGCAGTACTCCGGAGCTGAGAACAGCATTCTGATGTTTTCTCCGGGCACCAGCAGCCTAGCCTGACCCATCTCAATAATCTTTATATTGGTGCTTCTCCTTGTGGTGTAGACAATGTTGTCTGGGCGGATATCAAAGTGGCCGAAGTTGCGGCTATGCAAGGACTTGAGGGCAGAGCAGACTTGCCTCAAGTAGCGGACAATCTCTTGCTCTGTAAGCTCAAAGTTGCTGGTGCCAAGGCGCTCGAAGATGTCAACTCCAGAAATGAATTCAAAGATCAGGATGATCTCATCCATGCTTTCAAAGTATTCATGTAGGTAAATTATATTATTGTGTCTTGCTGCATTGAGGGCTTCAATTTCCCTGAGAACCAACTCACGATCAGTTCCTTTGACTTTGATAAACTTGGCCATGAAGGTCTTTTTTGTGGCAATCTCCATGCAGCGGTGGACCACTCCAAACTGGCAGCGAGCAAGTTCCTCAGAGATGACATACTTGGAGGACAGCTCCTTTACCTTGTAGAATAGAGCCTCCTCCTTGGTGATCTCTCTGGTTTCATCCACTTCCTCGTCATAGTTCCTTATCACAGACTTGTCTTCCTTTGTGGTAATAGGCTCAGTTGGCTCAGAAGGAGGGCTCAGGCCAAAGTGGTTTTCAGCAATGACACGGAACTGGTACTTGGTCTTTCCGAATATGTTGATGATAGTGATATTGCAGTCAGCGGTCTGTCCAGCGCGGATCCACCTGTCAGCAGTGGTGGGACACTTCTCCACAATGTAGCTAATGATGTTGCTTCCACCATCACTGGCAGGGGGCTCCCAGGTCAAGGTGATGGAGTCCCGAGCAATATCGCTGACAACAAGTCCCTTTGGTGCTTCAGGTATGTCAGCCACGTTCACCTCAATGGTTTGCTTGTCCATTCCGAACCTGTTTTTTGCGGTAACAATGTAGTAGCCACTATCCCTTCTCTGCACTCCCTTCTGGAAGACCAGGGAGGTGAAAGACCTGGTGGTGATGACTTGATGATGAGGAGAATTGGAGAGGATCTCCTGACCCTTCTGCCAAGTGATTGCTGGCTCAGGCTTGCCAGAGATGGGGATCTTGATTGTGATGTGATCACCACGGGCAGCATTGACTGCACCCATTCCCTGGAGCTCCTTGGGCAGGTGGATCTTAGCAGGAACTGGAATTAAAATCATTACATTAGTTTGATATTTGTTAAGATTTCTATTTAAGAAATTACACCTGCAGAGGACACCACTTAATGGATTCTAGGAAACCTGAGCAATAATAACAATTTTGCTATACCAAAATTATGTCATTACCTTCCACCTCCAGGTTGGCTGTTGTGGAGATGGATCCTGAGGAGTTGGTTGCTCTAACTTGGTAAACTGTGGCATCACTCTCATCAGCGGCAGTGATGACCAGCTGGTAGTAGCCTCCCTTGAACTCCAGGGCTTTGATCTTGGTTCCATCTGCCTGGACCTCCTTTCCACTGCGGTACCATTTCACCACAGGCTTGGGAAATCCAACCACCTTGTCATCAAAAAAAAAACAACTAAGTTATTCTGTGTTGACTGGAAGCAGGCAGAAATACCCCTACCCTTGTTCAAATCAAACTGAGGTCAATCTTCTAATTTGACTCCCTTTAAACACTTACACTACAATTACGTGTAGTTTGGACAGTGTAGTTTTGGGAATCGAGAACTGGTTCCAGTTGAGAACAGATTCCAAATTGTCCAATCCATCAGAATCACCTGCCTCCAAGCTTATCAATTTAAGAACTTGGAAGATTTTTTCTTGATTAAGGAAATCTAAATGGAAATAAATGATGTACAAATATTCTCTCATCCATTTTAGACGATGACAGACTGTTGCTACAGCTAGCTCTCAGGCTACAGCCAGCTGAATCGTCCATCAGCTCCATCAGGCCTACTTCTTTTACACACAGAAAACTGCTCTTGACTCAATAAGGGAAATGATGAAGAATTAGACTAATGAAAAGAATCGATAATGGTATTGGTATAAAATCATCAATTTCTATTCCTAGACACAGCATGTGATTCTGGAAATGTAGTATTGTAGTTTAAGTAAAATACCTTAGTGACAAAGGTGGCATTGGCGTGGTATTTAACGGTCATGTCCCTGATCTCCTCCCTGAACGCAGGAGCACGAGGAGACTGGTCGGACTTGGGGATAATGGGCTGAGAGATCTCACTCCAGTCACTCTCACCGCCCATGTTCTCACACTTGACACGGAACTCATACTCGAAGCCCTCAATCAAGCCTATGACCTCGTAGCTGGTCTCCACAACCTTCTTATTGGTTACTGACATCCACTTGTTCTGTTTCTTCTCACGTTTCTCCAGGTAGTAGTTGGTGATTTTAGCTCCACCATCGCTGCTTGGAGGCTTCCAGCAGACAACACAGGAGTCCTTGGTGGAGCTGATGATGAAGGGCTGCTGTGGGATGCCAGGTTTTTCTGAGAAATAAAAATGGAATGTTACGACAGCGCCCTACATATCTGTAAAGTTAGCACTGCTTCTGCAATGTAGCTACGGAAGCCAAAACTGGCAAACAAAATATTTATGGACTTACCGAATGGACTCTTTATGATGACCACTGATGGGATCTCCAGAGGCTCACTGACTCCGTACTGGTTCTGGGCAGAGACTCTGAAGTAGTACCCGGCACTCTCGATCAGGTTGGGGACACGGCAGGTGGTGCCAGAAATGGAAGAGGACACCAGGTGCCACTGCTCACCTTCTTTGGCCTCACGCTTCTCCACAATGTAGTTGGTGATCATGGAGCCTCCGTCATCCTTGGGGACCTTCCAGCTGATGACAATTGAGCTCTTCAGCAGGGCGTCAACAACCAGAGGGCCCTCAGGAATGCATGGTTTATCTGGAAAAAGGAATGAAAAACAGCTCTTCTTTTTTATAGACATAGATCTAGTAATTGTTATTTGGTAAACCAAATTTAATTTCCAGTTTCAAACCAAATGGTGGTTGAAACTGGAAACGTGTAACAAACAATATTTAACTACTAACATTAAGAATATTTAGACATTTTTATGACTTTAAATGATACGTCTAATCATATCTAAATTGCAAATTGCACTGTAAAGGGTTTTCATTATTGACTTTCATTTGAATACTAAAGATAAAATAGATTTCTTCGCTGAAAGGCTGTATTATTTGAGACTTGAAATTTCTAGAGTTTTATACTATTTGCTGTTCTCAGTTGTCTGGAATTACCTTGGATTTCAACACGTAGCACAGTGTCGATGGTTCCGTATACATTGCTGAGCTGCACCTTATAGCGGCCAGCGTTGGTCTTCCTCTGGACATTCCTCACTACCAGGTGGGTGTAGCTTTCAGTGTTTTCAATAATCACATTCTCGGACACGTTCAGAGGCTTCTTGCCATAGAACCACATGATCTGGGGTATGGGACGCCCAATGTAGACAACATGTAGGCGAAGGCTGGTGCCGGCCCCAGCTAAGTACTTCTCCTTCAGAGGGAAGCCAGGGTGGAACTGGGGTGCTGCCTGCAGGCGTAGTTTGCCACTGGTCTCGATCTCTCCAGCCTCGTTGACGGCCCTGCAGGTGTACAGGCCTTCGTCCTCCTGCTCGTCTGTCAGGATACTAAGCGAGTGGTTACGGCCATCTGAGCTCATTTTATACTTGCGGCTCTGGATCAGTTCCTTGCCGTAGCGGTACCACTTGATCTCAGGCAGTGGTCTGCCGATGATGCCACAGGTGAGTGTACCGGACTCGCCAAGCTTGGTGGTTATATCTTGGATTTCTTCCTTCAAAGCTGGAGCTTCACCAACTGCAGAAACATCAGCAAAGTTTGATTTAAATAGAAATCCTTAGATCCTTTTTTTTTGCTGTAAAATATCTTTAATCCTACTTTAATGCTACTTTGGCACATACTCTAAAATGCAAACATCTTTATTTAAAAATTAAATTACACATTAATTAGTGTTTAACTCTGTAAGAACCAGGGTCACATAACAAATTTGCTGTGAGATTTATTTTGCCTCTTTGAGCAACAGAGGCAAAATAAATCTCACAGTGAATATGTTTTAAATGTCACACAAATGCTCCTGTGATGAGGCCATTCTGTTTGATGAGATCTGAACTCTGCAGCAGCTCACCACTCAGTTTGGTCTTGATGCCCATAGGTGTGCGGCGAGGTCGGCTGAGCCCAGTCTCATTTTCAGCGAAGATTCTGAACTCATACTCAGTGGCCTCCATCAAGCCGCCCATGGTGAACTGACGATCCTTTGAGCGCTCCTTGTTGCATTTCTTCCAGGCACTCTCACCAGCCTGCCTGAACTCAATCCAGTAGCCTAGAATCTCCTTGCCGCCGTCATGCTCGGGCCTGAGCCAGTGGATGGTGATGCAATCTTTGGTGATGGAGATGATGTCAATCTCTCCTGGTTGGCTTGGTTTGTCTATAAAGAGACAGGCAGTAGTAGATTAATACTCATGGGGAAACTTACTAAAAGTATCATGGAACTGATGTAAAATCAGTTTTGTAATTAGTTCTACACAATCCCACAAGTCCTTTTCTTTTCTTAAATGTACAATGTTGTCATATTATTCTACTTAGTTTTATCAATTTCGTCATTGAGGAATAGGCGTCATGTAATGGTTACTCACCAAATGGATCTTTGCAGACCACAGACTCTGAAGCAGGACCAGGCTCGCTCTGCCCAATGTCATTTTGAGCCACCACTCTGAACATGTACTCTGCATCAGGAATGAGGCCTGTGACGTTGTACATGGTGGTGGTGATGTGGGTCCTGTTGTGGCGGACCCACTTCTCTGTCGACACCTCCCGTCTTTCCACAAAGTATCCTGTGACGCGAGATCCTCCATCATCCCGGGGCCGGGCCCAGGACAGAGACACCGTTGTCTTGGCCACATCCATGATCTCTGGTGGGTTGCTGGGAGGTTCTGGTGGGCCTAGAGATACAGCACATTGTTAGAGAAATCAATATTTATGACACTCAATGACAACATAATTACAAATGTACATTGTTTAAATGTGTATTTTCAATTCAGTTTTATTTAATTAGCACCATATCATAACAAAGTTATCTCAGGGCACTTCTTTGATTTCTAATAAGAACACAGCAATGTGTCTATTAAGTACATTATTTTGGCCAACATGGACACAAGCAACTTTTGACAAACATGAGCAACAACATCATCGATACTCACAAAGTGGTGTCTTTGGCATGACTGATTCATCAGACTTGAGAGATCTGCTGATGCCGAACTGGTTCTCGGCGGAAACCCTGAAGTGGTACTCCACATTCTCCTTCAGGCCCTTCACCACCAGAGAAGTCTCGGTTACTCTGGCGTCTACTGTATACCAGGCAGCCTTTGGTACCTCTCGCCTGTCCACGATGTATCCAAGGATGTCAGCACCACCATCATCTGACGGTGCCCTCCAGCTAACCCGAACTGATCTGACTTGAATGTCATCGAACTCCAGAGGGCCTTCTGGAGCATCAGGGCGACCGATCACCTTCACCTGGAGGGGGAGATACACAGAAAGGTAAGTTCCAAATGCATTTTAAAATTGTATTTTTGATACCGAAGTACATTTTATTGAAGTCATGCATCAACAAAATCTGCCAGATGAGCTGCTCACCTTGATGTACACAGCCTTCCTTCCGCATTTGTTCTCCAGCACCAGGTCATAGGTACCGGTGTCATCTTTGTGTGCTTCTTTAATGACCAGCTCGGTGATGTCATCATTGGTGGCTATCATGGCCCGGTGGGAGATGTCACGACCATCCTTGGTCCATTTGCATATAGGGATGGGTTTACCCTTGATGGGCACAGACAGACGGATGACTCCACCCTGCCGAACCACATAGCCCTCTTCGTATTTACGATCGAGTTCGTAGTCAGGATAATCTGAAGACACAGATTTTGTCAAATGATTGCAGATTCAAGCAAACAAAATGCATTTTAAATCAGTAAGGAAAGGTTGATGTTTGATTCATACTAAACTCAAACTGCAAATTATGGAATTTTGTTCTACTACCAAGCATCTCCTGGACTTTAACCACTCCAGGAATATCAGCAGGCTCTCCAGAACCACCAGCGTTGCAGGCGATGACCCTGAACTTGTACTCGGCACCCTGGGGCATGTGGGTGAGGGTGTACTCGCATATCTTGGTGGGCGTGGTGTTGCACAGTGTCCATTCCACCTGGTCCACCTTCTGCATCTCGATCAAGTAACCAGTAATGACAGAACCACCCTCCTCTTCAGGTGGCAGCCAGGCCAGAGAGACTGAAGTCCTGGTGGTATCTGTGACTTTGGGCTGAACTGGAGGACCTGGAGGCTCTGTTCAACAACACAAAGAGACGTTTGGTAAATATACTGACTCCATATTGGTAGTAGTTAATGAGGAGTTCATGAATGAAGCCCAAGCAGTTACACTGAGCTTTGCAAATCATACCGATGGGATCCATGGCGACGGTGATGGTGGAGCTCTCGCTGGGTTTGCCAGCTCCTCTTGAGTTGATGGCGGTGACACGGTGTTCGTACTCTAGGCCCTCTATTAGGCCAGAGGATCGGTACCTTGTCATCGTGACGGGGTTCTTGCTGATCCTCAGCCACCTATCAGAACGGGCCTCTTTACGTTCGATTATGTAGCCTGCAATGGTGGAGCCACCATTGTCCTCGGGTGGTTGCCAGGTCAGGGTCATCCCCTCGTGAGTGACATCAAGCACCTCTGGCCTGCTTGGAGGTCCAGGAATGGCTATACAGAAAAAAACAGATTAATAGATTAACTGAAGATGATAGGGCAGTAGTAAGGTAACTGTCCACAAATGTATAGACAGGATTCACCAAGCCTCAGAATTGTTGGAGCTGTTTGAACCTTTTCTGCACATACCACCTATATTTGTGTACATCGTACCTGAGCATCAATCACAGTACCTAAGCATTTTGATTCAACTTTATAAAAATTATTTGTTCTCAAGTTAAAATAATTTGCTGATGGACAAAAACCACCAGGTTCAGGAACAGTTTTTTCCATCAGCTGTCTCCCTGCTGAACTCTGCCCCCTGACACCCCCCCACCAAACACACACACACACACAGACACACAGAG